>JAPQWV010000873.1:0-186387 GCA_027422505.1 Craterostigma plantagineum
ATGTATCTCCAACATATAGAACGTCAAAAGCAACATCTACCCAAAGTTGTGTTAAGGAAATCTTCTACAACAAATACAAAATCCATTGTTTTCCAAAACTCAAAGAGATGATAAGCAATAGATTCTCGATCCTGAGCTGAAATATGGACAACACCCGATTTCAGACCTATGTCTGTGATGTTTAAATACAAGGATACAGCACAACTGCAATAGAAAAATAAAATCTCAGAATCTAGAAACTACAGAACGACATACAATGATTAAAATAACATATTAATATGACCTGTCGATCATTATCTAGCCCCTCCTTTGCAGCTTTGGCTGTGACAAAGGGCAGAAATCATAAAAGGTCGAATCCCTGAATGACGACGAAATAATACAATTATAAACTATAAAAGCATAAATTGGGTGTGAAACCTATCTCTTGATTCGAACCAAACTCTGCAAATCGATTTGTGGATGTGTCCCAAACCAACATTTCACCATCAAGAATACACCTGCATTAGAAGCTATTAATAATCAAGACAGCCAATTTAAACTGCATAGAAATTAAATAACTGTTGCAGATGAGCAAACAGGCTCATGGAAACATCCGAAATGCAGAGCGAAGCTTATAAAATTGCACTGAAGAAAAAAAATAAATATTCACCTATCAACCAGAACATTGTCTCTTAAAATAGCTGCCATGCCATGTTCATACTCTGAATGATCAAGAAAATTCCTGCCATCAGGAAAGATAATTTCCACTTAGAAATGCATCTCTTAATATTTCTAACAAGAAAGTTGAAAATATCAAATCAAAGACTTGACGGGCCGTAAAGTTATTAGTATATCACAAATAAACCCAATTAGAGACAAAGAAGAGGAAAGAAGATGCAGAACACTCAAATAAGTCAGAGTATTGTATACCAAAACATTAGCAGAATAACATGTACCCAAAAAATCCAGATATAAAAGCTGGAACCATGAAATGAAAACTACCTTGAGAAAAAATTTATTTCGGCTCCTCTTTTATGGATTTGAATACGATCACCATCAAACTTGCACTCAACAACACTTCCTTTCCATGGAGCTATGCAGTTAGAAATACATTAGTAAGCCTGAGCTCACGGATCATGTAAATATGTAAGTCAACACTCAACAATTTGAGAAAATATCCCAAATCACCCCACCCAAATGCTACCCTAAATGTTTAAGAAGTAACCCTTTTTCCAGGCACTGGCTGCATTGCTGACCCTCAAAGCAAGTTGAGGGCGAACAGGTTTGCCAACTTCAATGTCCTGTATAATCAAGAAATAATTGGTTCAAGAAAAAAAAACTGCATCTTTGTCTCTATTAATGCGTAGTAACATACAGTGCCATTATTGAGAAACACTCTAGAATCAGAATCAAACCTGGCGTTATGCCTCTGCCTTCGATCTTTCAACTTCTCGCAAACAAGCTTTAAATCGCATGTGACATTGAACAAGTCCTCCGCATCAGGGTGAAATTCATGAAATATGGTTTTTTCGCTTATTCCCAACTTAAGATCTGATAGCCGAGGAAAAAGAACAAAGCGAAACACAATCTAAGATCAAAACAAAGGATCTTATGCACAGCCAAAAATTGCATGAAAATACTCTACCTTTGAGAATTATCATGATAATCCACTTCATTTCTTGAGCATTGGTTTTCCTAATTAATGTAGACAGAATTGATGTTTTCTCTGACCTGTACCAAGAATGCCACACTGCACGCACGTCATTTTTATTTTAACAAGAGTAAAACGAAGCAAATGGTGGCCAAGAACTTGTCATTTCTAATTCAACATTTTCAATAGACACCAATTCAAATTAATCACGAACCAATAAGGATCAAGAAATTACAAACAATTCCAACAAGTCCCCTCCCTCACGGCAATGTCATTGTCATATAAAGTAACTACGTGGACACATCCGAACATATTAGACTGAGAAGCTCTGATACCACAAATCAAACTTGCTCTGAATTCTGATACCATATTAGATTGAGGGGCTCTATCCTCCATAGCCAACTAAGTTTAGGTGGAGCAGCCTCTAAATTTACTACTAAGCCGGATTGATTCTTTTCCTATGCGAGACAAAAAATAAAAGATATTGCACCAAAACTGAACAAGTTGGAAATCTGACCTACTCTCACAAGACGCCAACTGATCAAGCAAGTCATTTAATTCTCCTATCGTAAGTCCCCCTGATGCCATGCCTTGCCTCCGTTGTAGCACCTGATAACATCTATAAGGAATCATATCATTTTGATCCCGGTTGGGCTACAAATAAACTGGTTTTAAATTAATCCAAAACAATCTGAACAGCCAAAATGGGAAAATTTGATAGAAACAGAGAAATCTTTTCGCTTCTAATAAGACTGTAAAGGACAAGAAAGTTCATGGAGAAGCTCTATTCCAACCAAAAATAATGATGCTCGGATATCCTCAATTACAACTTCACATAACTTCTCTGAAGTCCAGAAACTATATTACAACTAATGATGATCAGATAACCTAAAAACAACCTCCATTGATCCAACATAAAAAATTCGCCGCATTCCACAACCAATTCGAACAGCCAACCAAAAGCTTCACGAAAAATAAAATCAATTCCGCGAATATATCGAATAAAAAGAAACCTCCGCCGCCATCATCGAGAAGTTCCCGGCGAACGCACCGGACTTCGGTCCGCCTTTTCGCCAGTTGAGGAGCTTCTGCGCGTCCGGCGAGTCGCGCGACATGCCGAGCGCGTCGATGAGGCACGTGGCCAGCGCGTGCTCCTTCAAACCGTACGATCCACGCTCGCGATCGAGCAGAGGAAGAATCAATCGTATGGCCGAGAAGTAGTGCTCGGGCCGTATAAATGTCTCCAGAAATTTCGGAACTTCGAACGCTTTAGGGTCGACGTTTTGCTCTTCCTCATCCATGTGAACATGCTCACCATCACACTGAACTTTGTCTCCGACATTTTTCTCGTTTGTTCCCTCTAAACGAAATGGTCTTCTTTTTAGCTCTATATATATACAGGCGCGTGGCTCTCCTCGTCTCGGAAACTTGCGAGGGACACCACGTAGCTAGAGCATTTATATTATATTATTAAAAATTCCAATTGCTTTATTTATATATTAAATATCTTACTATTAGTAAATACTTCAGTGAGTTGAGTACAGTTTTTCATCCATAATTCATCATCTCTCTTCATCAGAATATGCGTCAATATTTATTTCCCATTGTGAGGCAATCCTTAACAGAAGAGAACAGTTGGAAGTTAGGAAGCCAAGTACACGAAACGACCTTCATTAGTTTAGTCGATCCCTTCACTTACTTACATCCTAATCCCACAATCATTCCCACTACATAAGCTCACCCAAAGCTCTCACTTCTTACAACCTACGAGCAAACAAAAAAAAAAACCAGACAATCTAATCCCAAAATGGCCAAAGAATCCGACCTCGACGTATTCCCTCAGCCACCACCGAAACCCAAAGCCGAGCAAGCCCACGCCGGAGGACGGCGGCCACGTGGCAGGCCGTAGGCTCCAAGAACAAGCCCAAAAACCCCCCATCATCATCACCCGCGAGAGCCCTAGCTCACTCAAGGCCCACGCCATGGAGATAGCCCCTGGCCGTGACATCCTCGAGAGCCTCGCCTCCTTCGCGCGAGCCAAGCAGAGGGCATGTGCGTTCTCAGCGCGTCGGGCTTGGTGTCCAACGTGGCTCTCAGGCAGCCCTCGTCGACGACCTCGGCGGCGGCGGCCACCATGTCCGTGGTGACGCTCCACGGCAGGTTCGAGATCGTCTCCTTGCTGGGATCCGTTCTGCCGCCGCCGGCTCCGCCTGGCTTGGCGGAGGGACTCGCCGTGTACCTGCAGGCGCGGGCGGGAAGGTGATCGGAGGAAGCGTGGCGGGGCCCATGATCGCGGCGGGGCCGGTGGTGGTGGTGGCCGGCGACTTTATGAACGCTGCGTTCGATAGGTTGCCGTTGGATTGCGACAATCATCATCATCTTATTGATCAGTGCGATGATGATCGCGATCGTCTTCATCATGGGGTTATGGTCATGGGATGGTGACGAACAACCCTGTGAATCAGAATCACGGTGGGAATCATGAAGGGTACGGCGGCGCGTGGGCTTTGTCCAAGTCGACTAATAATTAGATATTCTATATTATTATATATCGGTGGCAATTAGTTCATTTATTTATTAATTAATTAATATGTGGGGCGAGGGATATTGATGCGATATCATACACGTGTAGTATTTTACATGTGAGTACGATGTATTATGCGAAAGATTGTGATACGTGGTGTGATGAACAAGATTGAGTTTGAATACTTTAACATATCCTATTTACCAATTTGTCCCAATCAAGACACATCGAAAGTCTAGATAGCTAGTTCACTTTCGATTATTGTTATATGTGTAAGAGAAACGGCAAAAAGCCCAGCATTAAAAGGTTTGTTGTTATCCATTATTGTCTTGGTTTCACCTGTCAAACACTGCCCAGCCCCACCTGGCAAATTTCGCGAAGAGCCCGCCTTTCTCTAAGAGATTCTACGTATCATCTCTTTCTCATCGTTGATAGAAAACCAAACTTTGCCCGGGAAAAATTGCTACGTGCAAGGAATATCTTGGTGAGATTATTTTTCCGAATTTTTCCTGACCCGCGGTGACGATGGTCTGGAGAAAAAATCCAGTTTTTATTAATTTGATTTGTTGCATTCATGTAAAAAGTGGGAAAGATTGAATTTCTTTTTGTGTTTGCCGCGTTTCTTTTTCGTTAGACGTTAGTGATTGTGTTAGCTGAACTCTGTTTGCATCTGTCTTATGTTAGCTCTAAAGGGTTTGTTTTAGATTAACTTCTTTATTACGATGGACTGACTTCATTAAGCTAAGCTTTGATGATCTTGGTTGATGCGTTGGAAATCCGCTCTTTCAAACTGAGAACTTTCTTGGATGAAATTCACAGGTAGGTTTCAGAAAGAACATAACTACTAGTACTGTAGTAATGGCGACCGAAAGCCCAATTAGGATGCTTCAGGGAACAGATCGATGGCCGAAATTAAAGCAGCACGGTAGGCACAGACCACCATCTGCAGAAATGGCCATTGGTGAGTTGGGCATATGCTTTACAGATCAGATTTTGAACAGCCATGAAGAAGCTGTAATACCAAGTCGCAGCGAAAGTGCACCTCCTAGCATGGGAGGTTCCATTGCTGCTATCGAAGGAATGTTCTCCAAGAAAGTCTCCATTTCCAGCCCTAGAGATCCATCATCTTACCAACATAATCGAACTATGACTACTTCTACTAGCCTTCATGCTCACGAGGAAGAAGAGCCTGGGGCTGATCAGTTTCTTGATGGCTCGAGGGACTTAGTATTAGAGCCTAAGATCAACCAAAGTGAATTAGTTGCAGCTGCAATTAGTGCCAATGATATTAACCCTATTGACTCGGTGAGGATTGGCGACGATATTCTTCCCCAAGAAACGATTCTGCAAGAGCCAAGTGGTAATGAAGCCGAGGGTTCTTCTTACCTTCCGATCAATAACTATCCTGTAATGAGTCATCCTTACGGTGGCTTAAACCACCAGTCGTTTCATTACGGTGCCTCGAATGCTTCAGCTGCCGATGAGGTCCAACCAACGTTTCAGTCTTCTGCGTTCGCGCCTTCTTTTGTGACTCCATCGAATCAATACTATTCGAATATGCAGCAATCTGCTTTCTTCCCTAACCAATACAACATGCCGTACAGCTACAACTCAGCATATATGGCTGGATATCCCCATCAAGGTTCGGTTTCAGATTCAGACAGCGTTCGCGAACCTGATCCAAGGAGTCCTATGAAGTTTTACGGTCACCTTGGAACGCCCATGCATTCTCATTATCTGATGCAATATTTCCAACCTGGTTTGCATGACATGTACAGTACAATATATGGTCGAGGGGGTTCTTCTGTGGCCCAAATGAGTTCGCAAGAGTCGAGGCAGGGGAGCGAAGTCTTTGGTTTAACATATAAGGATTTGAATCCTTTAAAGGGGAATGTGCCAATTCAGTATTCAATTGAAGGCTCGACGTATGCTGATCAATTACCCCATATAACTTCTCCTTATGCTGTTAGCCCTGTTAGCGATGCGAAGCCCGACTATTTTGGCGGGAGATATTACGATAGGCATTCTCATTCTTCTGCTGGAAATTTTAGAAGATTCCAAAGCCATTCTCTTCTAGAAGATTTGAAGTCTGGGAAAGGATCAAAGTTCGAGTTAGCAGATGTTGTGGGGCATATCTATGAACTTAGGCAAGCTTTTTTCTGGAGACTCTATTTATTCGTTTGTTGTATGTCGTTTTTTACTAGTTGCGGTAATGAATCTACATTTCTATTCCCCGCTATACAGCGTTGATCAACATGGAAGTAGATTCATTCAGCAAAAGTTGGAAAGATGCAGCGATGAAGAGAAAGCATCTGTGTTTGAGGAAGTCGTCCCTTACGCATCAAAACTAACGACTGATGTTTTCGGAAACTACGTTATTCAGAAGGTTGGTCTTTATATCATTTCGACCTGTCTTCGCTACATTTCCTTTCTCACTAACTTTTATATTGCATAAAGCTTTTTGAATATGGAAGCCCTGAGCAAAGAGAAAACCTTGCTAGTCAATTGGAAGGTCAAGTTCTTCCCTTAAGCTTCCAAATGTACGGCTGTCGAGTTATCCAAAAGGTAATGACCGTTCGCCCGCTAAGCAATGACATCCGTAAACAAAACCTTCCTTCTTTGTTTGACGAATATATCAATGTAGGCCCTTGAAGTGATCGATTCAGAACAAAAGGCAAGACTTGTGAAAGAGTTGGACGGACATGTAACGAGATGTGTTCGTGACCAAAATGGGAATCATGTGATACAAAAGTGCTTGGAGAGTATTCCCATGGATAAGATTGATTTCATCATTTTCTCATTTAGGGGTCAAATTCCCTCGCTTTCAATGCATCCTTATGGCTGTCGTGTCATTCAGGTGATTAATGGCTCCATAGTATGGTCGTAGTTTATATCACTTACAGCATAGTATTTTGTGTAATAATTTCTTTATCGTATTCTTTGGGCTTAAAGAGGGTTTTGGAGCATTGCCATGATGAAACACGAATGCAGTTCATAATCGACGAGATTCTCGATTCTGTCGCTGAACTTGCTCGAGATAAGTATGGCAACTATGTCACTCAGGTTAGCTTTTTTCTTCCCTTCTAATCTTTTTTTCCCAACCTTTATTTTGTTCTAATCTGTTTGTCCTAGCCGTTAACAGCATGTCTTAGAGAGGGGCAAGCCTAGCGAAAGGAGTAAGATCATCGAGAAATTGGCTGGGTGCGTCGTACAGCTGAGTCAGCATAAGTTTGCGTCGAATGTCGTCGAGAAGTGTCTCGAGTACGGCGATTCTTCTTCGAGGGATTTGCTGATAAAGGAGATCATCGGCGACGGAGAGAAGAACGATAATCTATTGGTTAGAATATCATCAGCGCAACCTAACTCCTTTTCAGAACGTTACGGTTTTCTTACGCATGTTTTTTCTCTGCTTCTTTCTGGCCCAGATGATGATGAAGGATCAGTATGCAAATTACGTCATACAGAAAATTCTGCGTAAATGCTCTGCTGAACAAAGAGAAGTGCTGCTTGGTCTAATAAGGGACCATCTCACTGCTCTGAAGAAGTACACTTATGGGAAACACATTGCTGCTCGATTCGAACAGCTCTGCGAAGAAGGTAGCTTTTCTCCTTTAAGCTATTTAACCGCTTTTAAAGTACGTAAAGCTTTCTTTGACCTTTTGATTCTTATGTCCAATTCAGAAATGCAAGAAGCTGGACCATAATTAGTACAAGGGAAAGCACCTACTCTCAGATGCGTTCGAAGGCTAAATTATTACACACAAAAAGAGCCCATATGCCGGAGCTTCTCTGCCTAGGTTGAATTACCGTGTAAAGTCTTCAATAAAACCTTAGTCCCGAAACTGTACCTTTTAAATCTCAATTTAGATCGGTAGGTTGACGATGTTGACGACAGATCTCTAATAAAACTTTCTGTTGAGATCCTTCTTACTCTTTACCTTCCCTTATTTCTTGCGAGCAACGACTTCCAGCTATGATTTGTAATGTTTATCGCCGACTTGCGTGCGATAAATTGCCTCAGCAAGTAGCAACTAACTCTTTTCGTAACAAATAGTTCGAATAATGCATTCGTATTTTCTCGTCAATCCACGGGCGTTTATACACATATAATTCTGAGTTTACATCATCTTTTCTTACCATCTCCGACGATCCCTTCATTTCCCGCCAAGATCAAGTACTTGTGCTTCCTCGTAAGGTTCGTACATTCGAACCCCAAAGCCCTACCTATCTCACTCTGCACTAAATTAGCAGCTTCGATCTTCTTCGAATCACCGCCGTCGATCGCCCCTTCAACGGCGTCGAGCAACCGAACGCCGTAGCTAGCCTTAGGATTCATCAGGAAGAAGATCGGATCCAACCACTTGAATCCGCCAGCTGTCGTTCCGTAGAACATGCTGACGTGGCAGTCGACCGCCACCGGAAAAATCCTCCGGCAAACTCCGGCGAACAAAGGGCTGAACCTCAGCAGATAGGGTTCCCTGCAAGTCGTCCCCTCGGGACATAGTACGAGGTTGCGCCGTAACAGAACTTCCTTCATCAGCTCGGCGTCGTTCTCTCTCTTCCTAGTCAGGCGAACGGTTTTTATAGGAGAGAAGATTTCGGAGAATCTGCTGAGGCTGTAGGTGGCGGCGGTTATGGGGTTTATCTCCAAGGCGTAGGCGATGAATATTGGGTCGAGGAGAGTTCTGTGGTTGCATACGTATAAGTTCCCTTTGGTCCCTTTGTGGTCGTAGTTCTCTGACGATTTGGGTTTGGACACTTTGGTTCGTAATCCGAGGAACCGAAGCGCGGGGCCCATGAGCTTTATCGGGAAAGAGGAAGCAACGATGACTCTCAGGAGGCATAGGCATAAGCCGAAGGGAAGCCACGCGAACATCGCCAGAGAAGCAGAGTACGTCGGGCGAAAGGCCAGTCGCCCGTCGTGGAAGACGAGCGCCTTGGGATAGGAATTTCTCCTCAGCTGATTCCATTTCTTCCTTTCTTCTTCGCTCGCCGTGTAGATTTCCTCGAGCTTCAGAGGGAGGCTGCTTTTGCTGCCGACGAGTCCGAGGGCGTTTTCGTCACTACGAGCTACGACTTCTGGGATTCGTAAACTTTTTTCTTCCATGGTTCCTAGGAAACGACCCGAAAAGACTTTGAGCTCTTTACCAACTACGTAATCGATGGAAAGATAGTCCTTTAGGAAGCTCTCGACCATTACGAGGGGAAGATTGGTGACGGCCACGGTGGTCTTCGCTCTGCTCAGCGCTTCGAAGCTCTCCTTTGCAACGTCTTCGAGGAAGAACTTGGGTAGAACTGACCTTCCTTCTCTGAAAGTTTCCTTCTTCAGCCCGAAAAAGCATATCATAACCATGGCTTTCAAGGTGAAATCTTTGCTGCCGAGGAACAGTAAGAAAGGGTACGCAGCGAATAGGAAGAGAGCCCTTATTAAGCTTCCAGCCTCGAAAGCCACGAGCATGAAGTAAGGGAAAAGCGAGGAAGATCTCAGCAAAGTTGCTTCGACGTCGAAGAAGACGACTTTGTCCTTTAGGTCTGATCTCTCAGCGAAGTTGTGGAACTTATGGTAATGATCGTACTTCGACGATGAAACGGTTCTTTTCAGTTTTGATTTGTTGTTCTTGGTAGAAGTATGGAATCTCTTGGTGGTGGTTACGAAACGGTTTATGAAGATGATGAAGAAGAGCAAAGGCTTTCTTAAGTCGATTAGGGCCATTTTTTTTTTTTTTTTTGCGCTCTTTTGATTTCGAATGGAGTGTGAAATGCCATGCATTATTGTTCCTCTCGTACTTGTATTATATATTTGGAGATCATACGCATTACGTAAATTGATGAAAACAACCCTACCATGCATTAAATGAAAACGCGCGAAGCCATTACCATACATAGTCGGCAACTTACGAAGTCCAATTGAATCCATACAGCAGCCAGAATTACTTGGATAAGTCAATAATATCGATCTCCTAAATAATAATTCGGACTTAATAATCCTCGGGCGAGTTAAGGTCTTCACATTAATTCTTATAACGGACATGGGACATATTTCCTTTTACCTCTCATGCATGGTGTTCATAAACACGGAACACACACACACACACAAAGGATAATATGATAATTAATTAATCTTTGGGTTTTGTATTTAGGCTGTGTTATTATTACACGTTGTATGGCGGCACGTACGGATGAGCTAACGACATGGGTTTTTCTAGAGATTGAATCATCCGCATAATTCATTGCATGAACTTTATATATTGACATCTTCGTCGGAAGCATGCCCCAGCAATATGGGCGAAGTCGCCAAAGTTTAATTTTCATCGGTAGTTCACAACATTACTTCATGTTTGTGAGGGAGGTTGACTAATCCAAGAATTTATAATATGATATATGACATGGCGGCGAGCTAGGTCAGGTCAATACCGTTTTGCTTCATCAATTGAACATATGATATAACATGTTTGTCATTCGTATTAAATGAAATGAAATGAAATGAAATGTGTTACTTCGTAAGACTAGGACAGCTATTTGACTCGGTTTCATTTACCGTGTTCATCGCGGATCATCTACCAAGAAACGGGCCGGGCTTTTGCATCTAAGGCCCAAATTCGATTAAAGCCCATTACTAACTTGCATCTAGAAAACCCTCCTACGCCTACGCATTCGCGCGGCACGCCACACCATCTTCGTCGCAGTCCTCTTCGATTGCGCCATCGCTCATCTGATCCAATATTCGGATAATCAGCAATGGTGAGTCGATCAAATGGGATCTAATCGCCCTTCCCCGTGTTGGTTTTCAGTTAAGTTCGATGATTTTTTTTATTTGTTTTGAAATAGGTTCTGTCAAACGATATCGATTTGCTCAACCCGCCAGCCGAGATTGAGAAGAGAAAGCACAAGCTCAAGCGCCTCGTTCAGTCTCCGAACTCTTTCTTCATGGTACGCGATCGAGGTTTCTCCGATCTCCCTGATTGTCCTCGTGTTTCTGCATTGCAGCGACAATAGATTTACTCCGTTTCCTTTTTTTTTTTGGATTTTAGGACGTCAAATGCCAGGGATGCTTCAACATGTGAGTTGATTTACCGTTTTATGAACCCTTTTTTTCCAAATTGAATTGCCAGCAAAACGATACATAAGCAGCTAGCTGATCTTGATTGCGTTGCATCAGAACGACTGTGTTCAGCCATTCGCAGACGGTGGTTGTGTGTGGAAACTGCGGAACTGTGCTTTGCCAGCCGACTGGGGGACGAGCGAGGCTCACTGAGGGTTGTTCTTTCAGAAGAAAGGGTGATTGAAATCCAAGGCATGAAAAAGGTCCCATCTTTTCGAAGTTGAATGATACGTTTTTGCTTCGGTGATTTCTTGCGATCTTCATTCGTTGTAGGGTGTTATTATGCAACTGATTTATGTGATTGTGATGTTTCTTGGTTGATGAAGGTTTGTATTGTATGGGTCTGGTTTTGTTATGTTGGACGAATCATCTCATGAAGTCAGAAAATTAACGTACTGTAGTTGAATCAATAACATGTTTTTCGCATTAAAAGAAGAGCGAAAGGCCGACAGTAAACATGATCAAACATTCTTTGTCAAACATGAAATCACGGTTTGGTTCGAATAGAGTAGGAATTGTGGAGGGGGAGAGGGGAAAATACTCTCTGAGATGGAGAAGAACATATCGTTTGCTGTCTTTGATTATACAAAATAATTTTTGGTTCAAACTTAAACACTATTCTGTAATAGTACTCACCTTTTTATTTCCAATCCATATCCAGCCCACTGGCACGACAACAGAAATCAATACAAATATAAGTAATTGCAAGGGCCACGCCACATATGTTTAATGTTTCTGACATAATCACATAAGTAAACGCTTTCTTCTCTTCTCCAATTTTCAATACATTGATGTCTAATCAATTTAAACTTGTTCGGGGAAATCCACTAAAGCTCAGTTTTTCAGGAACGCGAAGAAATGAACTGTTGAACCCTTTTTCTTCCAAGATCTCCTTCTTGGTGTTATTACCTTTTCTCCCAGAGTTCATCTTTTTACATCTTCCCATAAGTTATCGTTTCTTTTGGGGAAAAAGAATGGACAACGTAAATCGTTACACAAAAGGTACTACCTTTTTGTTTTCTTTACTTTATTCGCTTCTATGTAGCAAGCATCGAAACCAGCTTGCTGGTGGTGTTATTATTTTCTTACTTATTTTAGTAATTGGACTGTATGTTGAAAAATATAGCCGAATGTGAGTGTACACAGTGATTCGTCGTCTACGTTGTTTATTTGTCTGCATTATTTGGTGCATGTTAAATTCTTACAGCTTAGTAAGCCTTTCGATTATGGAGGATAATGCAGCAGCACCCAACTGTCTAAAAGCCCATCCAACGCCGAAATACACCAAAAGAGAGCCCAAATCTTCAATTCCCATGGATAAAGTGATCGACCTCGAAGCAGAAACCATGGCGTTGAACCCATCAGAATCTGTTGATTCTCAGAATCAGATTGTGCTTTATGATCCCACTTCTGTCGTCAACGAAGAACCCCAAGAGCCAAACGAGCCCATCCCTCGAGTCCATCCCTTTTCAGACACAACTCCTAGGATCTTGCCTGGCATAGGAGCCTTCACAGTGCAATGCGCAGACTGCTTCAAATGGAGGCTCATTCCTACTAAAGAAAAGTATCAGGAAATCCGCGAACACATCCTCGAACGACCCTTTGTTTGCCAAACTGCCCAAGAGTGGCGTTCTGGCCTATCGTGCGACGATCCAACTGATCTAACTCAAGACGATAGCATGGTTTGGGCCATCGACAATCCAAACATTGCTCGGCCGCCCCCTGGCTGGCAGAGGCAGCTGAGGATCAGAGGCGAAGGAAGCTGCAAGTTTGCTGATGTGTAAGTGTCGTCAGACGTTTATTTAGATTCTTGGTATTCATGCTTAAGCCATTGATCATTCTTGTGGTGTCTCAAAAAGGTATTATATTGCGCCCACTGGCAAGGTGCTGCGCTCTTTGGTTGAGATTGAAAGGTATGCACTCTGCTCAGTACTCTTCAATAATATGTATGGAGAAATAGCAGGTTTCGATGTGTTTATTTGGCGGTTCTTTCTTCTCTAAGGTATCTGGGCAAACACCCTTCTTACAAAGAAGCGATTAGCATGTCTCAGTTCTCTTTTAAAGCGCCTCGTCCGCTGCAAGAAAACTACGTGAGGAAGCGCCCTGCAGCTAGGCCGAAAGAGGCTCCAAGGCATGATTCAGGTGAGACTAAGTCAGTCATGCGAATCAATTTCGAACTTACACTGCATTCAAATGTAATCTTTGATGGGCTTCGCCTGCTTGGCTTGGACTGTTGCTTTAGCTATTTAGTTTTTCTTTTGCAGTTAATGGAAGTGGTAGTTCGGACACATTCGTGCAGCTGAAGTCAAGCAACGCCGAAGATTCTCTTGGTTCGACTCAAAAACCCACCAAGAAGGGGAAATCAGATTAGCTCGTCGCAACTACGAGTTTGAAAACAATGTATGTTTCCTAGCTTAGCCCTTCAATGGCTGCTTTTGTATGTATATAGGAAACCATCTTGCCCAGCAAGAAGTTCTGTAACTGTGGAAAGATTCGACCTTTTTTTTTTGTCTCAGCTCGGCGTAAGCGTTATGAAATCTTGTGATTTTGAAAAACTTGACCTGATATATATTTCAAGGTTCCTCATCTTTATCAGAACTCATGACAACTCAAATACAGTTGTTCATCCTTACATACATATATGCATACATTCTTGGGAAAATCGCGGGCTCATATAATTCTGCGCCGTTTTTTTATTTCAAACTCGGTATTATAACCGCTGATTGCTTAGGCTGCTGCGACTCGAGCGAAAAAATGCAGCGGGCTACTCGAACAAGGCGAAACAGAGCAGTCTTCCAACGGCTCTCTCTTCTTAGAACGAATATGCCTCGCTTTCGTTTCTTCGATTGAGATTTGCTCATGGCGGCACTCTACGCTACAAAACGCCTTCTCTCCTCTAGCCCCCAAAAAAAAAAAGCACTAGTCAAGAAACAGAGACATAAAACTCATCTAGTGTGGTCCGTGGTAAGAAAGCAAGAGTATATGATGAGAATTGATCATATCAATTTACCTGTACATGAAAATGTCCAAACCGTGAAGCACCTTATCGCAAAGAAAACAGGTATTCAAAAAGCCACCGCCAGGATTATCAGAAACAATCTCAACCCTTTCGTCTTTTTCCAGCAAATCGGCCTCAAAGTACTCTCTTTTCTTGATCAGATTGTCCCCAATGTGAGAAATAACGCAGGTGTACTCCTCGCAGAGCTCCATTTCCTCCATGCTGAGCTTCTTTTCGAAGGTTTTGCGGCTGGATATTGGCGATGGGTTCGAAGGTGGAGACTTTTGGACGAGCCCATATGAGAAATTCTTGAAAAAGATCGAATCTTGACGGTGATCGTCGTGATCGCGGTTGAGGGCTGCTAGGATCTGAAGCCCAACGACGCCGTTTTGATCATGGAAAGTCTTGGGTGATTTTCGGACATTCGATTGCTTGGCGAGGTTTAGAAAGGAGAGGTTTATGGATAGTCTCTTCTTTGTCACAGCCATTCGAGCCTCACACACGCACACACAACTATCACTGAGGAATCTTGAATTGAGAGAGAGAGAGAGAGAGAGAGGGGAAAGTTCTCAGCTTCTCTCTTACAGTCCTCAGCTGGGCTACGGAATATAAGAAGGCAACAAAAGACACCTCAAATGCAGTCCAAAACAGATATTTTTATCTTTGTTTAATTCATTTATTTTTATGCCATTTATATAAGGGCATTCATTACCACTACATGGCCAACTTCTGAGTCATACGATTCTTACAGAGTTCAAAAAAAGTTTATGCGCTGTCTAATGCTTGTCCTTATTAGTCATCTCTTTCTTTCTTCCTTCAAGAAGAAGCGTCTTCAATCTCCATATATCATTTTCTTCGTATCATAAATAATTTCGGTGCTCACTTTCATGTTTTACAGATTCGATTTGCTTGTCCCATCTTTTCGACTCAATGGTGCGAAAAGATATTAGGATAAAAGATTTGAATTATAATGGAAAATCATGAAAAAGGAGCAAGCGTTATATTTTATGTATCGTTAAAGTCGTTAATGTTTTTAGACCAATAAAAGAAGAGTTCAGATTTTTCTTCAGGTGAATCGTTGCATTATTGACTTGTTTTATAAGGAGTATTTGCGTAAATAATATTTAATGTTAACCCTACCAAATAATTTACCTTGAATAAACAATGGGACCTAATTGGCTCTATCATTGATTTTGGTATATATTTGAAGACACATAATAAAGCTTGTTTCGTTTTATATTTCAATCAAGACTATAAAGTTTGGTGTGCCTACTTTCATCGGCTTCGCTCTAAATTATGGTATTCTATTGGAATAAGAGAAATGGAAAGTATGAATTAATAATAAATTGAATCGATCACGTAAACCCTATATATTAAAGATGATCGCGAGATATCGAACAAGAATTATGCTATTTATTATCATAAAGCTGTATTCCTTTTTTTATTTCCCGATTATGATTAGAGAGTAGATATGCAATTAATAAAACATTGCATGGTGGTGGATGGCCACATGCACTACTTAAAAGAACAACCATCGAAAATGGTGGTCCAACGGAATAATCAACCACCAATTTTTTTTTTTTAAAGCTGGAATGAGAATATTTAAACATATATTAAAGCCAAAAAGGAAAAGGTCCCATAATTTTTTCTTCATTATTTTGGTTTTTGTCACTAGATTGGCAAACATTCGTTTCAAGTGCATGCCCATCATTGACTCTAGCGTTCTTCTAATTCGATGAACTTAATTTAATCTTCCCCTAATCTCTTATATGCAAAGATTTATGTGTGGCACGCTTTAATTGGACTGGCGTTACCAATATTTGAATACGACAAAATAAGTAATTTCAAGTAGCTACATTTTAAAGGAAGGGAACGTTCAACTTGTATGTGTCTATACTCTATACCATAATTAATTGCATGCGTTGATTTTAGTATGTTAACTTGTAGAGAAGGTGGACGGACCATCCAAACAACAAATTGTTTCAATTGGGCCTTTTGGGCTTCATTTGTAACTACATATGTGCCTTAGCCTTTGTGGGCCTTGGTAACATCCACGGACCAATTTTCCTGCATCTCCCAGCAAAAGCAAAGGGATAAATTTTGGCATTATTTAGATAGAGAATGTTTATCAAGAAACGATTAATTAAAATGCATACGAGCTATATACCCGGCCCAAACAAATTGTCATTTAAAAGAAGGGCGAAACGGAAGTGAGTTGGTCATAATTCCAAGATGGTCAATGGCAAATTTTGTCCTCATGCTAATTATTAACTGCATGTTGATTACGGTAGTGCTCGCAACTCCAAAGTACGTTCAATTTCCAAAGTATGGTCAATGCACACACTCGCATACACATTAATTATCTCAAGTCGCGTCAAAATATTTCAGACAAAAACCTCGGTAACGCTTACACGTATGCAACGACACGTGGTGACCGAATTTAGTTAGCACGTTCTAATTAATTCTTATTAATGTATATTCCGAGAATTAACATAATAATAATAACTCACGTGATATGCACGTGCAATATTTAAATATAAATATATTATTTTATATTTAAATTTAAACTTAAGTTATAAAGTTAATTCTATTACTTTTATCATGTATAAGAAAATTACTTTTTATCATGTATAAGAAAATTAATTTGAGGATAATTGTAATATTTATCAATATCATTGGTATATTTATAATTAGTATTGACACACCAAATTAATTAGACGGTAGTTACTTTCTGCTCTCCCATAATAAAATATACTAGTATACTGTGCATATTGTAAGGCATGTGCGTATCAGTTTTTTTAATTATCTTTTATTTGAGAAAAAAAACAGAAAGTGGTGTGGCATTGGTGAATGTGGTTTGAGTTGTGTTTTTTAATTAAAATTAAATTCAAAAATTAACACAACAAATTATAGGGGACAGTTACTATATGGCTTTAATAAAATAGAAAGATAAAGATAATGTCTAACTCCGAAAAAATAATAATAATGTCAAACTGGCCTTCAAAGCCAAGGCCTATTCTATATAAGACCGCTCACTGTATATACATATTTACATTTTCTAAGTCATCGTAAAACAGTATAGAGCTACAGATAAGCAAAACCAGCACCACCATGAGTTTCTTCTACATGATTTCAATCGTCTTCTTCTCTGCAATCTTACTCTACATCCCTTGCCACCTTCTCTTCTTCTCCGGCGGCGGAAAAAGGTCGCCGTCCGCCTATGCCCCCGCCTCCCTTCCACCCGGGAAAACAGGGTTTCCGATCGTCGGAGAAACCCTCGAGTTTCTCTCCGCATGCAACAATGGCCGGCCGGAAAGTTTCATACTCCGCCGCATGGAGAAGTACTCTCGCAGCAAGCTGTTCATGACTCACCTCTTCGGCGCGAAGCTTGCAGTTTTCTGCGGCCCAAGCGGTAATAAGCTGTTGTTCTCCAACGAGAACAAGCTTGTCCGAAAATGGCTGCCTTCTTCCATAAAAAAGATATGCCCTTTACACCCACAAAGCTCTGCAGCGAACGAAGCAGACAAACTCAAGAAACTGTTCCTCGGATACCTTAAAAACGATACCCTAAAGAACACCGTGGACAGGTTCGATCGCATAGCTCGGCGACACTTCGCCGAGGAATGGGAGAATAAGGAAGAAAGAGTCGTCGCTCTCCCTTTAATCACTTACTACGCCGTCTCCCTCGCCTGCAGCTTTGCACTGAGCGTCGAAGATCCTAAGAAAGTTAGCAGATTCGCCGAGCTCTTGAAATCTTTCTCCCGTGGTGTTCTTTCCTTGCCGATAAACCTGCCTGGGACAAGGTTCAACGGTGCCGTGAAAGCCGCCGAGTTTATGAGGAGAGAGATTCTTTCTACCATTAAACAGCGAAGGCTCGACGACGACTTATTACAAGCATCATCATCATCATCATCATCATCATCGTCACCACCTAGACAAGACGCACTGTCCTACATGCTTTCAGCTTCTTCTTCGGCGAATGGGGAAAATCGTCATGGATCGTCGGCCGCCGCAAACGATCTGAATATCGCCGATTTAGTGATCGGCCTTTTGATTGGTAGCCGCGACAGCACTGGGAGCACCACCTGCACCGTTCTCAAGTACCTCGCCGAAGACCACGAGATCTACGACAGAGTTTACAAAGGTACATAATACTACGTACGTTGTCAACTGTTGGTGAAAAATCTCTGTGTTTGCACTTTGCATGCACGTTTATTTTGGATGATTACAGAACAAATGGAGATTGCCAGCTCAAAAGACGGCGCCCTCGGCGACGATGATTGTCTGAACTGGGATGACTTGAAGAAGATGAAGTACACGTGGAGCGTTGTGTGTGAAGCCATGAGGATCGATCTGTCCGCCAGAGCAAGGCACATTTAGAGAAGCCATCGTTGACTTTTCGTTCGATGGCTGCCCTATTGCAAAGGGAACGAGGGTAATAAAAACTAAACTATAATTAATAATTACAGTTATCATCTCTCTGTCTCTAATTCTATATATACATGCATTTATTGACGACCTATCTCATGTGCGTGCATGCAGTTATATTGGAATGCTTATTCAACTCACTTAGACCCAAACATATTCCCCGATCCTCAAAGGTTCGACCCTTCGAGGTTCGAAGACGGGCAGCCCGGCCCGCCTCCTTTCGCCTACGTCCCCTTCGGTGGAGGCCCGAGGATGTGCCCGGGAAAAGAAGTTGCCCGAGTTGCCATACTTGTGTTCATTCACCATATGGTGAAGAGGTTCAAATGGCGTAGGCTCATCCCAGATGAGAACAACTATGTCAATTTAGTTCCCTATCCTAAGAATGGCCTTCCCCTTCAGCTTTTCCCTCACAGTGGTAAAGCTTGACTAGTGAAGTCTTATCTGTATTTAGTAGTAATAATAAGGCTTTCCGATCGTGGATGTAGCAATGAGGATCTCTCTGTATCTCTTTCTTCCGTTTCTTGATCTCGGAATATGCTACAAGTCATTACTTCGAACATGTTAAATACTTTTTTAAGTATTACTGCGAAACTGAGATTGGGAAAAAAAAAGATTCAATGATATATATCATCAACAAGCTATTAATTAGTCAGCCCTTGGTGCTGACAACATCTGCTAAACCTTTCCCTTTTGTCTCAAAAGGGAAAAACAGTATGCAAAAGCCCGAAACAAGCATCAAAAGCCCGAAAACGATAACAGCGAGCGTCAACTGACATGATCTCACCATTCCAACGGCTATCAAGGGACAAACCATTCCCCCTATTCTGCCGAAGGACGTAGCAATCCCTGAGCCACTGCCCCTTATAGAGGTTGGATAAACCTGAAAAATGAGACACAGTTCTTAGGTTAGAAATGATGCCATTTAACTTGGGACAAAAAGTTCGGTCATAGTTTCTTCCATTATACCTCTCTTGCGTAGACGAAGAGTATCGAAAACGCCCCAGAGATTAACATTCTCGAGGCAATCAGCAGATTTGTAGTCACGGAGGAGTTTTGCTTGGTAAGCAGTGGAAGCAAGATTACGACGGCCAGCATTGTCATGATAGTCATTGAACGCTTCCGACCCAACCATTCCACCAAAGCTACGGCGATAATGAGGCCTGGGAATTCTGCGAAAAGAAAGAAACAGAAGGATGTTATGAAAAAGAACACTTTGATTCGTCTGTAAGAAAAGAAGAGCAGATAAAGTTGTGTGAAGATACCTGCCAAGCTTGTAATGAACGAATTGACATAGAGTGTGGTGTCGCCCTCTGATTCGCTGGATTTGTTATTTGCCGACGAGCCTAAGCATCTGCTTCCTTCGCTGCTCAGCGAAGAAATCATAAGCTGTAGGCCGTAGTAGGCAAAAGTGTGGACGAAGTTCAGAATCCATAGGAGAAGAGTGGTCTTGAGAAACTCGGGCGAGAAAAGCTCGGCGTGAGTTTTGAGGCATTTCTTGAACCTATTCCTCTGTTTCTTGCTCGAACTGCGAAGGTGGGTCTCTCCTGGGAGAACGCTGTCATTTTCATGATCCGAGGATGTCTGATTATCGAGCACGAGGTTGCCCGAAGGAAGGGCTTTACGGTTCATCGAAGCGACTCTTCGCAAAACAGAAACCGCTTCCTCTGTTCTCCCTTTCATGAATAAGTACCTTGGAGATTCTGGCGCAAAGTAAGAGACGATCGACACTACTACGGATGGGATGGAAGACAGAGCAAACAGCCATCTCCAGCCCAGCCTTGGCATGACAATCTAACGGCGCAACAACGAAAATCCTCATATTAGCGAAGAAAAACGATCAGAAGCGAAAGCAGACAAACTCGAGTTTATTTAGTACCCATGCAAGAGCAGACTCAAACATCTCTCCGAGAATCCAGAAAACCGTGAGAGCGAGCAGCCAAGCGCCTCTGCCCGAGCTTGGTACGAACTCGAGGAACCACGCCATGTACATATGTGCGCCGCCCGCGCCAAATCCAAGAAAGAATCGTAGGGCGACCAGCGATTTGTAATCTGGCGAAAACGAACTCAGTAGTCCACTTGCAGCTATTACAGTGGCCACGCCTCGAATTCCTATCCTACAGCAAGTAAATGTACGGTGATTTTAAAGCAACTTCTTCAACTATAAACACGAGCCAAGAATCCAATGCTTCTAGACAGTGCCCAAAAAGAGTATTCTGCTACCTTCTTCCATGAGCATCAGATATGTATCCCCAGAAATATGCTCCGATGAGCATTCCACCGAAAATAGCAGTACTGAGAAAGCCCTCTTCGGCAGGAGAAATAGACCATTCTGATTTTAACGTAGGTCCTATGAATGAGAGGAGGGTAAGCTCCATGGCCTCAGAAAACCAACCGGCGCCAGCAAAAATTAAGGCAAGGCTCTGAAATGTTCTGAAGCCGAGGACTGAAAGTGCTTCATCGAGCGTGTAGCCTTGACTACCTCGGTCTCCCATCATTTCGAACTAAATGAAACGGGAAAATATAATCCTTTCAGCACAACTACAGCAAAATCACCTTCGCCTAAACTAAACCCACCCAGCAAAGACAAAGTCAGCTGAAATTGTCCCACTTATCCAAAAAGGCGACAATCTGGCAATATGGTAGAGCAATCAGAGAATTAGCAGGCGCGAGCAACGAAAAGGGACGATTTTTTACGATTACGTAAGCATGCTAACATGCAACCAAAAGAATGAAAACGCCGAATTATGGAAGCAAATGAAATAACATTCCTTCATCAGGGAAAAAAGAAAAGAGGGGAGAGACGTAAAGCTATTTACCAATGCCGCCGAGGTAGGCGCCACTCAATTCTTCTTGAAATGGATAGAAACACAAACGAATCGGAATGAGATATTCTTGCCTCAAAACGGGGAGGAAACAGCAGTTGTCTGGCTATTATCATGCATTACTACGCCGTTACAAAAAAATAATTAATAACGAAAAAGAAAAAGTTTTTTTTCAAGATTAAGTAGTTTAGCCCATTCCGTAAATCAACGAATATTGGACCCAAAAGCCCAATACAACAGGCCCAATAACAATGACCTAGAAGAACACTCGCGAAACCCCGCCAACGTCGGGTAGTTAGCAATTTTTTTTCTCGTGATGTTTTATTAATGAAAAAACAGAAATCAGACGATTAATTAGTTAATTAATTCATTAATCAACAGTTTGTCTGGGAAAGTTCTGGTCCTAATCGGAGTCAAATTCTTTGACTTGGGAAAAGCAGCCTCTTTCATTCGCCACTTTCGTGAGCGTTTCCTCGAATCACTCGATTAGTTGACCATTCGCTCGTTTTTTTCCGATTCTTGCACGCACACACAGTTTCACCGATAATGGAGAACGAAGCTTTATCAGCTGACAAGGCTTCTAGCCAATCGGCATCTTACACGTATTGGGTCCGAGAGGCGACCTGCGACGCTGCGCCATTGCCCACGCCCAAGAAGATTGACCCGAATGGCATATCTCATCCGAGTAATCAGACACATCTTGGATCTGCGTGGAATATGGTAATTGATGTGCTTGTTCTGTTTTCATTTTCGTCTATTAGGTACGTATGGAATGGAACTCAGCTGGGGTGATATGCGTGATTTAAACATGAAATTCCCTGTCTTGGTGCTCTATTTGTTTTGAGTTATGATGTTTTCTGCTTTTCAAAGCATTCTTCTGTTCTACTTGTCTTGGTTCTGTGCAGGCTGGCACATGGGAGGAGAAGAATTTAAACAAATGGGCATCTGATAAGATTAAGGTTTGTTCTATGATGTTTTAGGTATTTATTGATTAGCATTCTTCTTGATCTCATTGGCTTATTACACAACAAAGTCAATACTTGAGCGTCAGATATGTGGATGTGGTAGAACAGATGTAAATTTGTTGGTGTTGTTTGATATAGTTAAGAGCCGGCTTTAACAGGCAGAACCTTTTTACCGATATCACGTGATTGGTATGAAAAAGCTGGGAGTTCTTATTTCGTACATGTTTTTTCATTGCAGGAATTGCTTGTCTCTGTGGGCTTGCTGGAGTTTCCTAATGGTAGGGCTCAAATAGCAGAAGTCACAAAATGCTCAGGGGATGTAAGTGCTTGATTCTATTGCCAAGTTAAATTCTCTCGTAAGCTAAGATCATTCTTACAAGTCAAAATTTATCGCATTTATAGTGCATTACCAAGCGCTTCAATTATTGTCATGCTTGTGTTGCCACTAAGTTGAACTCACCATCGATTATGTTCACGCGTGCCACTTTGCAGGCGTTCTTAGTCACTGTTAGAAACAAAAAAAGGGTTGGTTATACATACGAGTTGACCCTGAAAGTAAAGGGTGCGCCTTCTTTTACTCAAGCTACCTTTATCCGTTTATCAATGTTGTCCTTCGGTGTTTCCATGTGATTTGGACGTTCAAATTCGCCTGAAACTTCATCGATATTCAGGTGAATGGAACATTGGAGGAGAGAATAAGAAAATGAAAGCCCACATAGATATACCAGAGTTCTCCTTTGGAGAGCTGGACGACTTAGAGGTTCGCCACAGTTGTTATAAAAGCACTTTGCTTTTGTGATTGGCATGTAAGAGATAAGTGCTTATTGAAAGTCGAAACTGTGTCTCAATCTACTACTACCTTCTCTTGTTTTGCAGATCCACGCAAAGCTTAGCGAGGATAAGGGTGTTCTTCTTGAAGACAAGAAGAGGATAATCCAGGATTTGAAGACATTTTTGCAGCCCATTCGGGAAAAATTGATTCAGTTCGAGCTGGAACTCAAAGCGAGATGAGACCATTTTGTGGGAATTCACATATGAAACTCCGCTCAATTAAAATTCAATCGTATTTGTAGCTGTACTTTTGGTTTGTATCGACACTAAAGCGCAAAGCATGGTGTTTAAGGTCAGTCCTTACACTGGATATCAGTGATATCTGTCTCATTGTTCTATCTATAAAGCCAAGATTTCAATCCCACATATGATATATGACATACCAAGTAAGAATAACTCTATACACAACTGTTTCATATGGTTCTCTATAGCTAAATGTCTCCATTCTTACATCAAACTGATAACTTTAAGCAAGGAAAGGAACAATGTGCAGCAGACAGTCAATGGTGTGATCACATGGATCCTTTTGTAGCAGTGCATTATCTTTTAATCATCTTCGTCAATCGAAGCGTATAACTATGCACGAAATATCATCTTTGCTCTTTCTCGCCAAAGCCTCGGAGGTCAAACGCTTGGCTGCAGCTTGTGGATCCTTGATGTGCTTTATAGTATCTACTGCCTCTTGATTACTCATTACCTGAAAAAAAAATTTAAGACCAATGCGTCTAAATTGCAGAACATCGAAATCTAAGGGCAATTAAGGGAGATGAAACACTCACCTTCCACAAACCATCACTCGCCAATATAACAAACTGCGTATTCGAGTCGATGCGTATACTCCTTATATCTGGCTCAGAACTCAAATGTGCCTTAAGGTTCTCATCTCCAAAAGCACGCGCAACAGCTAGTTGACCATTCACCCGAGGCACGTCTCCTAAGAACAGAGATAGAAGGACAGGAAGGAAATTCCGAGTAAAAAATCCCAACTTTTTTCTTCAATTCGCAAGAATGTTTATATAAATACGTATAAAACTACCAGGTAGATTTGTAACAAAACCGCCCTGCTGTTCGATTCTTTTCCTTTCTCTGTGAGGCTCGTGATCAACAGTGAGTTGCTCGGGGATTCCCCCTTTACAAATAACAGCCCTAGAATCTCCAATATTTGCAACCCACAAATCTTTTCCATCGACGACTATGGCTGTGACAGCAGTCGAACCACCTGGCCCAAACTGCATCGAGTTTTCGAGGATAAGCTGATTCGTGGAGCTATATGCATTCTTTATCGCAGTCCCAGGATCTTCCCAGAACATAGGCTGAACAAAACAGTACAACAATCAACCTCAGACTCAGACTAATACAACAGTAGACACAGAACTGAGAGAGATTGAAGAAAGAAAAAACCTCGTCGAGAATGTTGTCGAATAGATGGTCCTTGAGATAGCAAGGTACACGATCGCCAAGGTGACCGTCGAAGATTGCGAATAGGCCAAGAACATGGCCTTTTGTCTTTCGATACTCTGCTACATGGTAATCTTCCATGTCATGGCCTGATTGACCTTCGACCAAGTGGAAGCCATGGCAAACTTCTTTCTTCGTGGATGAGGATTTGAACTTGCTCTTCCCTTTGCCAGTATCAGGTGAAGAAGATCCATTCAGACAAGCAGCTCTCTGCAAATCCCATGAGTCAAATCGTGACAACAAAACCAAAGTCACCATCTTTATCCTTATCTTCTCTTGATCATAAAGTTAGTAATTCTTATAACTATTCACATGAAGCCCAATTCATCTGCCCATCAACTAATCTGTCTGTTTAGATACTGAATTTAAAGATGGGTACCTTTATCATGCCGAAAAGACTGCAGTCTTGAGAAGGCTGTTTTCTCTCCATCTCTGATACAAAGAACACATATTTCAGAGATACAGATTAATCATTACACAGAAAAAAGATACGTACAACAGAAAGGTAAGTTGTTAAAACCCTGAACTGTTTCTTCCAATCTGTCGCTCGATTCGGACAAAAGGAGTTCATCAACTGTGAAGTCTTCGCGAAAAAAAGTGGGATGACGGTTTCTTTGGGAAGATACACGGAAATATGATTATATATTAATTATTATTATTTTTCGCTTATTCGTCATTGTCTGATTCAAAGTCCATCCCACCTGCAAATGCGCGTATATTGTGGATTTCGCAGTTAACTATTCTTGTGAAGGACAAAAATGTAAATTGGTACAGGGAGGAGGTGGCATTACGCGAATGTTTGCTAATGGTAGACCAATTTCGTTAATATCAATAAGTATAGGATGCGGTTTGCAATTTTACACAGGTGCTACGATTGTACTAGAATGCTGTCTTCCTTGATAACAAAACAGATATCGACTGTTGAATCTCATTGCGAAATTCGTATCCGATCATCAGACAATCGTCGATCGTGGAGTAGGGTGGCTGTGGAAAATGTCGATCGAGCCGCCGCCGTTTCAAGAAGCCTCTCGCTGTGACGTCTGCAAATGCAGTTTTTCCACTTTCCGTCGTCGGGTTGAGCTGATCCTTGCTTTCGATCTGTCGAATCGGATCCTATGAACTTCGTTTTCAGTTTTTTCATAACATGCGTGGAATTCTGTTGGCTGATCTTTGATTTTTAACTCGTTTATCTTCTAATCCATGTCCGATTCAGACTTCAGTGGTTGAAACATTGTGCATGCGTCCTTTTCGTTATCGAACTTGCACGGATTTTTAAGCTTCTGTCATAGTGATTGGTATCGCTAGGATTTGTTTTATAGTTGGTTGAATGTTGGTTTTTTGTGTATTGGTCGGATCAGCTGATCTCTGAATCTTGCCGTGTCTAATCGTAGTTTTTTCTGTACAAGTATTTGGTAAGGGCATTTTCTTTCCGAGATATTAGAAATATAGGACTTTGGTGCATGTCTACGAATAGGGAATAATTTGGTAACTGATGATTAGTAAACAGAGAGAAAATGAATGAGATCAAGGAAGATGCAAATTTTCTGTGTCGTAGTAAGCTGAAAATCCTAAGAGTTGTCTGTCTCTAGGAAATAAGTATTGAATTTGCAAGATATTTTCAATAGCTGGGGAATGGGAAAATGGGCAAACTTGTTGCTGTTTCGGTATGGTTACATCATTATTATCAATGTGGATAAATCTTATCTTATTGGGAGTAATTTATTTTCAGCATCATTGTCGATGTTGTGGGCGAACTCTGTGTGCCGAACATTCATCAAATGAAATGGTACGTTGTTTACTACAGCACGATTAACACGCATCAAATTATTCTTTAGAGTGTGAGGATTTCTTAATTTATTTCACTATGTCTCCAGGCCTTACCCGAGTTTGGAATTCACTCAAATGTGCGAGTTTGTGCTGATTGTTTCAATATAGGTTCTAGGTAAGTTCGTTTACATGAACACGGACTGCTGATTGTTGCAAGACTTTAACGATGTTTTACAGTTTTATTTTCTTGTCAAGCAATTTTCTGCTAAGATTTTCTTAGAAATCCATTTTTGTAGAAAAAAGGGATTTTGATCCTCCTTCGCTGATTGTATTTGTTGTACTTTCTCCTTCCTATGTCCTATTACGTACGCACTGATTGCGCTTATCCCATGCCTAGAAATGTGTTCCATCTTCGTTTTCTTCATTTTTCGTGTTATTGACTTGTCGCGGTATTGTAGGGTGCCCAAAGATGGTGAGACAGCTACTCCCAATACAGTCAATACTATAACGGATTCGATGTCTAGAATAGATGTTGGTACAGTTTTGGATGGCAAATCTGAAGAAACTCCTCTGGAATCTCATCTCACGGGTGTTAAAGATTGCAAGTGTGGCATGCCATTGTGCATTTGTGAAGCTCCAAAACCTCAGAAGGATACCATCACAACACAGGCAAGAATATTTTGGCTATAGTACCAATCTGTCATTGCTTATTACTGATTGTTGTACTTAAATTTGGTTTCATGACAGCCCGTAACGACTGCTTCAACTCCCTCCCTTAATTCAATCCCAAAAGTTAAGAATACACCGACAACTTCTAAGAACAGAGGTTCAACATCAAATAGTAAGCAAAGGTAAGAAAGTTTCTTCATCAGTTGGAAATGTTACTATTGATGTGTGATTTTGTAAGTAGTTCTTGTTTTTTTTTTCATTTAAATCATCACAACGCTTCTTTCTCCTATATGTGGTCAAGATTAGCACAGACTGTAATATTAAAGAGTAGGCATGAGATGGTTAGGGGTAATCTTAACAATTGTTCAAATGTTGCAGCAAACTTTTCAATCCTGCTCAAGTTGTCAACAACAGCATGGATAGATCAGAAATCAGCTTCAGTTATGAAGTAACTGGAGAGGTGCTCTATACTTTTTAAGCCCATACATATTGCAATGAGATATTATATAGACTGGTTCAGGATTGTTTTATCTTCCATTCTTTGTAATCGACCAATTTTTTTTTTTTTCGCTTAGGGTCTAAGAGAAGCTATCAAGAATGGTGATATAGCTGCTGCCAAGAGGCTTTTGAGTCAGGTACCTCTCATTAATTCCTTTTTTTTTCATTTTTCTGTTCTATGTTTCAGTTGGAAGTTGTTTTTCTAGTTAATCTGAAAATTTTATTTTACAGGGAGTTGATGCCAATTACTGTGACAAGCAAGGATCATCGTTGTTACATCTGGTAATTTCAATTCCATGCCCACTCATTCCTAACTTTTCTTTCAATATATTGGTAATGGTAAGTGCAAATCAAAAATAATTCCATTATTAACTTCTAATGATACGATGATGCAGGCGGCAGTTTTTAATCAAACTGAGATAGCTTTTGCCCTCATGGACCATGGAGCTAGTGTGGACAGGAAAAACTCCCAAGGTACTCGCATGAAATATGCTTTCATTAATCATAATCCATCGTGAAATTATCCATATCTTGTGCTAACTGAATCATAAGCATGTTTTGAATCTTCCAGGCGAATCACCCATTGACTGTGCACCTGCTACATTGCAATACAAGATGAAGAAGAAGATGGAGGAAAACATGCAGTCGGACCACTAACACGGTCAATTGTGTAAATATCGCCAACTCTTTGCTACAGTTTCTCAATTTTACGGAGATTCAACAATAATAACTTTGCATACATATCAAAGTGTACCCTTTTTCGGTCTTTTTTTATGCGTGCTGGTCTAGACTATACGAGGTTGGACAAGTGTCCGCTTCACTGCGGTGAACATTCAGACCACTTGGTCATAACTCGTGGGAGATGAATATCCTGATAATTGATAAGGTAATCTTAACCAAAATGCAGGGCCAACACGGCTATTGACTTCCCTCCTTTATTTAAAGTGGATCTCATGTGTGAAGATAGATGCCTTTTTCTTTTGTAAGCATTTGTTCATCATGTCCATGTGGAGGTCATTAGCAATTTCCCTTCATCTCTTATCAAGATTTGGTTGTAAAGTTGCCATCTTTGGCTGTCCGAATGTTCCCTTTTTATTCTTACTGGTTCTTCGGAAAGCAAAAGTTGCGATAAAAAGAAAACGTCATCCCACTCCATAAAGCTTCCATCTTTATATTTTTTTTACTACATCTATATATAACTTCCCTATTGCAACAGAAATTTCCCCTCTACTTCAACCAACCAAAATTGTTTAATAATATATTCGCATCTTGCTTCTAATACAATGGTAGTGAACGACCAAGTTGTGCTCTGCCAAGCAGCTCTTGTATTTGCATTCACAAGATGGATTTTGTCCTTCGCATTGAAGATGCTGACAAGTTCCACGACGCGATTGTTCTCAGCATCTGATTCTTCTTCATCATCGCTATCTTCATCAGCCAAACTGAAGATTGTAAGAGAAAGCCTCGCCTTGACTAAGCTAGAGGACATCGAACACTACAGATCTCAAGAAAGAGACTATCCCTCGTGCGCTGTGTGCTTGGACAAGCTGACGAAGAAGAGCCATGTTTGGGAGCTTAGAAACTGCAGCCACGTATTTCACAAGCATTGTCTTGAAAGGTGGCTGTGTTACGATAGCAAGCTAACTTGTCCTCTTTGTCGAGCCTCTTTGGTTACGTTTGCGGGCAGTTCATTGCCTGAGCAGCCGAGTTGGGCTGTTGAGAATATGCTTTATTTGTTTGGAGATGATCTTCTTCCTTGAGATTAGGATTCTAGAAGATGGTTCATAATTCGTTGACATTGTAATGCATATGGCTTAAGTAGAGAGAGTAGATATTATGTAATTTTTGAAGAATTGGATTAGTAGAATGTTCGCTGTAAGGATTCTATTTCTCTTGTATATAAGCATTGGTTTTGGTTCCTGGACACTTGAAAGAAGTAAAAGTATGCTTTTGCTTCGAACATTAGGTTCGACCGAATCGAAGTATAACCCTTCGTCACGACATAAAACTCAAGAACCCCAAGTGACAATTATAACATCAAAAATAAGAATGTTTCTTTTATACATTACGATAGTTATTATTTTTTGGCGAACGCTTAGCACCCTGACCTTTATATATTGCGTTAATCGAACCTAAACATGTGAGTTATTTTCATGATATAAAAAAGCGTTCTTTGCACTTAGATCTCCTTCAACAATAGTGTAATGTCTTCAAATTTCATGTTGGGGCAAAAGGGATCTCAACGTCTTGCTTGCTAGAAGGATTTCCTTCCAATTATTTCACTTTCATCATCTCTTCATTTGGACAGAAGGTTTTTTTATTAATGGGGTTCATTCTGGCTTTAGGTGTTGTTCTGAAAATTCGGGCAGGCGATGAACTTTAAAAAAAGAACGCTAACAAACCGTTATCGCCTATCGGCATATCATCTTGAATTGAAACGTATTTCATATCATCGGTAATTGTATTTTCAGTTCCATTTTCTTGAATTATTACATTTCTTGTCCCCACATTGGATTGAGGATCAATATAATTCACGGACTAGGAGTATATACTATAATCAAGTCCCATGTGTCGTTGGTCTTAGCGAATAACATCATATCATATATACGTCTTGATTAATTACACTATTGCATTGTATAGGCCCATATTGATCAAGAATTGTTGGAGGGTCCCTAATTCACTATCAACGGAATGGTTCGAGAGAGCCCTTACAACCTCTTTCCTTCAAGACAAAACCCTATTCTTAGTACGTGGATACATACACATTAGGACCAACCAACCCCACATACACTCACACACACACACACACACATCAATAATGTCTTGATTGATCTTTTACTACATACTCGTACTTGTATTAGGCTTTTGTATCCCACTTGAACTTATTGTCTTTCGTATTAAGAGTGAACTCAAGACAAAAGAACTTCAACAATGGATAAGCTCATTCGGTTATTACAACCATGAAAAAGGCATAAAGTGTTTTGAAATCAGTCGTGTGAGAAATTCCATGTTGCTTTATTTTTGGGATTAGTTCGTACATTACATTCATGAAAAGAGTACTACGATGTGATTGAGATAGCATGGGAAAGGAGTTGACATGTCGTTATAGTACAGGAAAAAAATAAACATTTGGTGTTGGATGATGCTATAGTTAATTCTAGCCACTTGGTATTTAATTGATGACCTTGACTACCATGCATAGTATTACAAAACGTGTCATCGTTCAAAGTAATTTTGTCGAATCTTGACAGTATATATACTATATACTTAGAAATTTCAAATAAAACGTTGATTATTCTCAGCCTCAAATTAATCAAAATAAGAAAACGAAAGGTGGTAGCACTTTTCCTCCGACAGTTGAGACTTCACTCACTCGATGATACGCTTGGGGTTGAGTCTCTTCGTGCATTACGAAGATTGAAATCCACATGCAATATTTGGCTTATCTAACGTCGATATTAGGAAAAAAAGGAGCAATGATACGTATAATGATCTTACTCTATCTATTATTAATTGATTTTATAATGTAACCATATGTTGAACTTTTGTGGATATCGAGGGATTTTATTTTCACATCTCACCTATGATTAACTGCCATTGTTGAACAAAAAGAAATAAATAAAAAGGAATGTAGTGCTTCGCCATATAAATAAATAGATCGATTATTTTGAAGAACATATACAAACATAATATACAACCGACAATCAATTCTAAAAGAATTAATAGTTAATACCAGCTTATGCACTATATAATCTATATAGTTGCGAAAAGTATTTATTTTGGGGGACATGGCTGGGCATACTTGTGGCTAATAGCTTATAACGCAAAAAGGGTAACGAGTACACTTGGCCGTCAACAAAGCAAAAAAATAAATAATTAAAAAGAATGAATATATGTGGCTGAAGTTATATGTAAGAATTGATTTCCATTTTTTTTATTATTATTTTGCCTAAATGTTGATGACGCTTCATTTAATGTGCCTATTCTGTTTCTGATTAAGATTTAGCAGCAGCCAACAAGTCATATCATACAAATTTCCAAATACATGTTTTACTCCATCTCACATTTATGGGGAAAAAAAAGCTATATAAACCGAACCTCTTAAAGCATAAAGTTCATCACACTCTCATCCAACTCACTTCCTTCCTTCCTAATAAATAAAAAAAAAAACACAATATGGCCACTTCAAAACAAAAGAATACCACTATCTTCATCTTCACCATAATAATAACTATAATCGCATTAGCATGCGACGCTTCACAACACGCTTTTCCCTACCAAGAAGCCGATAATGCAATAACGACCCAATGTAGGTTCACAAGATACCCAACATTGTGTGCCCAAACCTTAACACAAACGAATAATAGCAACTCACCAAACGTTATGATCAACTTCTTGTCTGCCCTCGTCAACAAGACAATCTCCGAAGCCAGTCTCCCCAACTCCAACTTCGAAGTGCTCAGTTCCCATTTCGTCTCCCTCGAAGCTCAGCACGCCCGCCTAGCCATGGGTAATAATAATCTTGAATTTCTCTCTTATATATATATATATATATATATATATATATATATATATATATATATGCATTTATGCTGATCGATTCTTTCTCTAATTAGATCACTGCCACGAACTGATGGAAATGTCGGTGAAGAAACTGAACCAAGCCCACGAAGCCCTCCTCGAATCTCCAGCGAAGAACAAGCTCGACATTCAGACATGGCTGAGCGCTGCCCTGACGTACCATGAAACCTGCAAGGACTCGGTCGAAGGCCACGCCTCCTCGAACGTCTACATGGGCGAGATATACAAGAAGATGGAGTACCTGTCCGAGCTGGGAAGCAACCCTTTAGCCCTAGCGAATCGAATAATCAGCAATAAGAAGTCGAGGATTCTTCTCAGCCAATTAGAAGATCGTCAGCGATCGATATCGTTCCCAAGCTGGTTATCGGTCAAGGAGAGGAGACTTCTTCAGAGCACCGAGATTAGGGCGAACGCTGTCGTGGCGAAGGACGGCAGCGGGGATTTTCTAACCGTCTCCGAGGCGATCGGTGCCGCTCGCGGGGGTCGATTCGTGATATACGTAAAGGCGGGGACTTACAACGAAAAGATCAGCACAGATAAAGATGGGATTACTCTGATCGGTGATGGGATGTACTCCACTGTTATCACTGGTAATGGGAATGTAGCTGAGGGTTCTTCTCTTCTCGGAACTTCTACTTTCAGTGAGTCTCTTTTCTTTCTTTCTCCATCTCTCTATACTATTCTATGTCGTTTTAACATTCTTTGTTGTTTGTCAGCTATCAAAGGCGATCGCTTCATCGCAAGAGACATCGGCTTTCAGAACACGGCGGGGCCCGACGGCGAACAGGCCATAGCCCTTACGGTAATGATAACACTCATCGGTGGATAATCCCCTCGATTTTCTCACTGCTATTTAATTCGATTGATGAATTTCTTTGCTATCTTCTTCCTCAGGTGGCTTCGGACAACTCTGTTTTTTACCGTTGCAGCATTGCGGGCTATCAAGACACGCTATACGCACTATCCCTTCGACAGTTTTATCGCGAGTGTGATATCTATGGAAGCGTTGACTTCATATTTGGGAACGCAGCTGCCGTTTTTCAGTCGTGCACGCTGGTGCTCCGCCGTCCTAGGAGCGGCGGCTACGACGTCATCCTCGCAAACGGGCGGACCGATCCGGGTCAGAACACGGGCTTCTCGCTCCAGAACTGCAGGGTCACGGTCGGGTCGGACTTTCGGCCCGTGAAGAAGTCGTTCTTGGGTAGGCCTTGGAAGGAGTTTTCGAGGGCGGTGGTGATGCAGAGCAACATCGACGGGTCGATCGATTCGAGGGGATGGGTCGAATGGGCCGGGAGCGGCGGGTCGACATACAAGAACTTGTTTTTTGCAGAGTACGGGAATATGGGTCCCGGGTCGGGGGTTTCGGGGCGGGTCAGGTGGCCGGGGTTTCGCGTCTTGGATAGGACGGAGGCTGTGAAGTTTACGGTTGGGAATTTCATCGGCGGGAATGGGTGGCTGCCGTCGACGGGCGTAACGTATCTTTCGGGCTTGTAAGAAAAAAATAAGTATAAAGCCGTGAAAAATGCGTTGTCGGCGCCGGCGATTACCTTTTTGAAGTGTATTTTTAGTTAATTTCTCTGCTTTGTTTCTGTTACGTGTTTTGGTATTGTTTATTTGTTGCATATGTACATATGTATATACGAAAAATGTGATATTTCTGTCACCTAATTAATCTACACATGAAGTCCTAGTACGTATATGGTAATTATAAACAGCTGCGGAAGATCAATTCGGATCGGACGTAGTTCCGATTCGGGTTTTGGATTGAATTGGGCCACAGTATCAATTTGGGCCTTATTAAAACCCAAAAATGGCATTGGACTGCTCCTTAAGCGTAGAAGAATAAGTCAACAAAAGGTGGCTTATAGTGAAATATTAAATAAATAGAATATGGTCACGTGTTGATTAGGATGACTTTAAAAATTATAAATAAAATAGACTTTCCAAAAAGTTTCCGCGTTTTAAAATATTCAAAACCGCGTCCCACCGTTCCACTACTCTGAATTATTTTATTCCGTGGACGTCTCAATTATTAATGGTTGACGGAAATAATAAAGAAAACACTATAGTCCAAGTGATGCGATATCATCGCGATCGCGATCACATCTACATTTACCATATTTGGCTGCATTTGAAAATAATAATCTAGATCACTGTTTGTTGACTATTTCTTAGTAATGTTTCAAGCAAAGAAAGCCATTAATATTATTACAAACTAATTTTCTTTTACCAATTCAAGAAACATAGTGGCTGCAACAACTAAAAGTTCACAATAACTTAATACGTCAGCATAACCAACTATATGTAAACATATACCGAAGGCAAGGTTACTGAAAAACGAATTAACATTAATAATAATAATAATAAATAATAATCAATATTCTTAAATTAATGACGTTCTCTTAATTGCCAAGTCCAAGCCATGACCCCTCGGAGTCGGGTCTTACCGGCGACGGCTTCAGAACCGCCGGGTACGGCGCGTTTGCCGTCGCCCTTTCCTTTCTCTTCTCCAAAAAACGTGACAGCGAATTCTTCCTCGCAATAGGTAGATCTGCAACAAAATTTAAGTTTCATACACTGTACTACGTTCTTTTCATGCTATCGTAACTGAGATTTATCATCATTAAGTGTGTTATAAATTACCTGAATCAAGCTGCTGCTGGAGAGAGGGTTTGGCACGCTCCTGGGCGGCGCGTGGGTCTCCGGCGCCGGCTATCTTGCTCGCCAGCATCATGATCTCCTTTGCATGATCGGCCGGCACGTCGTCCAACGCTATGACCCGTCCGCCGTAGAATATGGTCATCTGCTGGCTTTTCCTCGGGTCGGGTTTGCCCACGCTGACGTAATACAGACAAAAACCACCACCGTCAGAAAAAAAAAAAAAAAAAGAGAAAAGGGTAATTGTTCTTGTGTGGGGTAGAGTCGTAAATTCACGCACCTGACGTTAGATTTTTCATGGACTGCTACGTTCTTAGCAGATCTCTCTATCATCGGCAACAAATCCATCGTCCCTGTTAAGATGGAAACGAAAAGTTGGTTAAAAGTCGAACAAAACTATGAGTAATGGAAATCATATTAATTAGTGGATATATATTATATAAAAAAAGCACCTTTATTACATCCTCCTTTTGGAGGGGGGATTAAGACAAGATCAAGATTTCCAAAGCTGCCCTTCTCCTTTAGGTAACGACTCATACGGTTAAGGGTCAGCGAGACGCCGGCGGAACTGACCCTGCCGGAATTTACGATCTCCGACGACGAGCCCATCGCTGAACTGAGTAAAAATATTATAGAAGCAACAAAGAGAAAAGAAAGGTGGTGAAGTGAAGACTGCTAGAAAACGCTAACGCTTGTGTACATTTATGATATTCTTAGGACGATGGTAATGAAGTATGGTGGCTTTTATACTTGAAGCTTGGTGGTTTACTTCGTAAGGAAGATGAGAAAATTAATTTCTTTAAAATAATTTGTTTTTCTTTACAAGTTGAAACACGTGTTTTGTTTGTTAGCCTGGGAGCCGTAACCACACACTGACGCCGTCAAACATAGTAAGACGCGGTGGGAGTACTAAAGCTAAACTATACTATCACTTCTATATGTCGACGACGATTGTGTTTGACGGCGTCAACCAAGTAGCAGCATTATTTTACAGCACGTTTCTTTAATTTCAGAGACGACTTCTCATGTCGAGGAAATTCCAGCTTGGCTGCAACGTCGTCGTATTCATGACTTGTTTTTCCCCTAAGAAGAACTCACCAACTAAACTAAATGAGAGATCGACCCAAATAGTGTTATTTATAATAGTGCTATTACAAAACTAAAAGTAGATAACTTTCTCATCCTTTTACAAAACTAATCAACTTTTTCAATTTAATTATTATAATTTTTTATTTTCACCACAAATCTTTTTTAACATTATTTTTTTTCACCATAATTATTACAAATTCTCAATAATTATCAATAATTATCTTTTTAACCATAATTTTTTTATAAAATCTCATAATTCAATCTTAATAGTTTAATACCGCTGATTTAATGTCAAAGATATTAATAAAATAAGATCGATCCAAACAAACAATAGTTAAATCAGTAAGAAATATAATCCATTTATATCGTATTAACTTTAATATGGGCAAAGAGATTACGTATTACTATCCAATCATCTTAAAGGTATTGACTAACTAATCATCTCAAAGGTAGAGCTTCTCACACTAATCCAAAACAAGGTCTCAAGTTCTATCGTGCGTTGTACATGTGTGTTGACAATGAGTGCTCACCATTTTGTTTTTGTTTGCTTTTATTACTTTTTTTTTGTGCACATCAGTGATGATATGAAATTTCGAACACATTAGTAATTTAATATTAGTTGTATATTGCAATAGGTTTTCAAGTTTCGTTTTCAAATTTCGATCATGTGAAATGGATCGAAGGTCTCACAAGAAAAACGCAAAGGAAAAGCTATATGAATTGTGATAATTTTTGTAGAAATTGATTTTTGTTTAATAATACTTATATTCTATGGATTATTACAAATTTTCTTGAGTTTTTTGTTTGTTAATGCATTAGGTAAATGCCAAGTTGAAGGATGTCATGTATGACTGGTTTCGACGGTAAATGCCGAGAATGAAAAAAATAATGAGTAAAAAACTTTTTGGGGTAAAAATATAATAAAAAGCAACTGTGTTGCTTATTTGAAACAGTGATAGAGAAAAAAGTAATATTAAAAAGATTTGTGGGGAAACTGAAAATAATATTGGTATAAAAAAAGTTGATTAGTTTTATAATAGGGTGAGAAAGTTATTTAGTTATGTAATAGCACTATTAAAAATAACACTATTTGTGTCATTCTCTCTAAACTACCGTCATGCGGTCCTTGAATCGGGTCGGAGCGGATCTTGAATATGAATCTGGATCTGGTTCTTAGGAGCTAAGCTAGGATTGATCGTTTGTGCTAGCTATGCTGTACTATGCTAAACCTACATACAATACATCTTAGTTTGAATATTTCATCTTCTTCAGAGTGTACAAATTACTTCCTTTCTTGCTTTCAATTGGATTGTTGTTTGCACTAATACTCATTCTGGTGCAGCTGAAATATGAGTAAACGAGACAGTTGACCACCATTAGATTAGATGCTGTCTGTAATAAAATTTAATCACTGGCTGTAAAAATTATTTTCTAAGAGAGAGAACCCATTAAAGTTCACTATTACCAATTACCATGTGTACAGGGGCGGAGCTAGAAAATTTTTTCAGGGTGGGCACAAAATTTAAAGCAAAACTAAGACTACTATATATATTATAGATGAAAAATGCAGAGTGGAAAAAACAAACCTTAAACTTAGATCTCTCAACGTTTTTAGTCCTCTAAAATTTCTAATCAAATCTGTAAGTTGTTCTCCCTATTCGAGAGAGTACAGAACCATTAAAACTATAGTTACGATATTTGCAAGAATGAAACATAAAATAATACTTCCTCCGTCCCATTTAATTCTTCCCGAAGATTAGTGGTCACATGGATTAAGAAACACATTATTTTAATATTATAGTACACTTTTAAGGTACGGAGAGAGAAACTTATTAGTGGGCACGCAAATTAAGAAGTCTTTTTTAATATAAATGGTGTAATTAGTTTAATTATTGGAATAATTTTTTAACAAAACTGCAAATGAGAAGAATTATGTGGGACGTCCGAAATAGAAATATGGAAAGAAATAAGTGGAACAGAGGTAGTATATGTTAACTATAAAAAAAAGTGTACTTAATAAAAAACTATAATAATGGTGTTAGTTGTGCGAGAAAAATAAAAAGGAAATAAATACCGTACAAATATTAAAACAATGAGATAAAGAGCTCATTCCTATTTATCATAGTAAATAAATAGAATATATATGAAATAATATGATGACTTTGACTCGAAAAGACATAGTAGTACAAATATATTTTCGAATATATATAAATATATTATATACTAGACAGGTGGCAATTCAAGCAAGACAATAGCTTTCAATCATTACACCTAGCTAGTATATAGATTACGACGCACTATCCTTTTACCATTAGCACTAATAAGTTACAAATATAATAGAGATATATAGTAATAATTTTTTTTTCAGGGTAGGCACGCCCTTGCATGTGTATCCAAAACATGTGCCAGATTGTAATGCTACGATTGGCCCATATTCGATATCCAATCCGATCCATTGCCATTTTCTTTTAACGGATAATAAAAGCTCTCGCACATTTCGAACATTCATACGCATTACCAGCAAAAGTTTCACAAATGGCGCTAGCCACTTCAACGACGGCCGCATTGTTCTCGAGCTTCTCAACTAGGTTGCAGTGTAGATGATGAAGTTCTGTGCTGTATTTGATCTTACATGTTTCTTCATTAACTGTGTTTAAAGTTTCTTTCCTTCTCTTCTATCAGCAGGGAATCATTACCCAGAAAATCGTCTGCAACTGATAAGATAAGCAGAACGTGGCCATCGAAACGCAGCGTTTTGAACGCCACAAAGGGCGTTTCGAGTGTATGCGAGCCACTTCCCCCCGATAGGCCCTTATGGTTCCCTGGTAGTTCACCTCCTCCATGGCTTGACGGCAGGTTATCATTACATTATACACCTATTCCTAAACAGTACAATCATCGATCAAATCAAATAGTCTCTTTCGCGAATATGCTTTCTGGGCTCTTCTCTTGATTGATCGATTGATTGACCGACCAGTTATTGCTGAGCAGAAAAGACTGAAAAAAAAAACAATCTTTAATACACTTGTATGCTGTAGTCTCCCAGGAGACTTTGGGTTCGACCCGCTTGGATTAGGATCCGACCCTGAACTCCTAAAATGGTTCGCCCAAGCCGAGCTAATGCACGCCCGATGGGCAATGCTGGCAGTCTCGGGCATCCTAATCCCAGAATGGCTCGAAAGCTTAGGATTCATCGAAAACTTCTCATGGTTCGACGCCGGCGAGAGAGAGTACTTTGCAGACCCAACGACCTTATTCTTCGTCCAACTAGCTCTAATGGGGTGGGTCGAAGGGAGGAGATGGGCCGATATGGTTAACCCGGGATGCGTGGATATCGAACCCAGCCTGCCCCATAAGAAGAAGCCCAAGCCCGACGTGGGCTACCCGGGCGGGTTATGGTTCGACCCACTCATGTGGGGACGTGGGTCGCCGGAGCCCGTGATGGTTCTTAGGACTAAGGAGATCAAGAATGGTAGGCTGGCTATGTTGGCCTTCGTGGGATTTTGCTTCCAAGCTGTTTATACTGGCGAAGGGCCTATCGAAAACTTGGTGAAGCATATTGCTGATCCTGGGCATTGCAACGTTTTCTCGGTAATGTTAAATGTGCTTTTTTCGACCCTTTTTGGCTCGTGGATAAAGATTGGAAATGGATTATGTATTTTTTTTCTTTGCAGGCCTTCACTTCGCAGTAAGCTTGAAGGATAGAAGCTTTCAAATTACAGCAGCCATGGCAAAAAGAAGGTAAAAGTAAACTTAGACAGCCCAAGAAAATCGAAATATCTTAGTTTGAGTGTAGATTCTGGCTGTATAGCTTTAGCCCTTTGTGTTCTGTAATATCTTTACTAAGTCATATCCATAACTGAAAGAACGTTCATTTCTATGATATTTCGATAGGAGATGGATGGATCACATATGTAGAACAATGTTTGCACATATAAGCGAAGGCAAGGGCTATTACCAAGAGTTTACTAAAAAGAGGACATAAATAATATATACAACTACGAGATCCTTTATATTTTCTTTTTTCAAATTAAATAACTGCACAATGCATATCCCTTGTTCGCCAAAAACATTTCAATGATAGCAATAACGACTTAACGACATATTATGCACAATCTCACAACAAACACACGCACATATAATAACGTACAATCTCATCACGATAAATAACAAAAAAAAAAACAACTCACAGCTGAGTCTTTTTTATTCCCTGGTCCTGGTGTGTGTGTGTTTATTGTTTCTTCTTTCTTCTTACATCAGCATTATCTATCAATCTTCTCCGCCGCAACAGCAAGCGTAACAGCCCAAGCAAGCCAATGCGCCGCAAAGTTGAGTCAGCACAATAGCGCACTGATCGTTCATGCTCGAGCACGTCCTTATGCAGCAGACGCAGCAGCACCTACCGCAGAGGGCCCCGCAGCAGTTCGAAGCCGCCCTTACGAAAATCTCGCCTGCGTCGGGCGGTTTTACGTCCTTTGCCCCCGGAGGAGTGTTTTCCGCCGTAGCAATCAAGTGTCCAAACCCGAGCCCTAAGCGCAGAATCTTCAGAGGAGGCATCTTCGAATCTTCTTCTGCTCTGCGATGGTTGTTGTTGTTGGGCTTTTTTGCTGAGTCGACGAACTTCTTCTCTTTGTTAGCCTCGGGAAAGATCATGCCAGTGAATTCGGAGACGACGGAGTTTTGAATGCTTAGTTTTGCTATCTGTGATTGTTCGATGCGAGGAAAATTTTGTTCAGTTAAGACAAACGTGTTGATGTAATAGTGGCGCACCGTATCAGTTAAATGTGTAGTACCTTCTCCATGAGCTCTTTGCTTTCTGAATACCATGCCTCGGCTGTGAGTAGCTCAATCTGATGCTTCACAACTATCTGTTGTCATTACACATAGTCAGAGCCCAAAGAAGAACCTTAATAGTTATTTGGACAAAAAATTCAGTCTCAAGATTAACATTACACCTTGTGAATGGGTAGGTCCTTTGCCTCGTGGACTTTAAGGTCGAGAGAAGTAGTGCTGCTCATGTTTGCATGGATGCCTTTGATTTGGAGGTTTTCTGGAAATGTACCGCGAAATCTGCCCGAAACGATCAGCGGGCTTTGAGACGAAAGGTCTGGGATTCGAGAGGGAAACACCTATGGAGAAATTGATGATTCCATGTTAATAAAACGATTGAAAAGTGAAAGGAAAACATTCACGACCTTTCCTAATGAATTGAATGAACTAAACGAGTGTAAGTACCACCTCAAGATCATCTAGTTCGTCAAGATTTTCGAACGCGATGTTTGCAAGAAACGTAGACGATGCTCTAGAAAATAGTCCTTCCACTCGAGCCTCGATAGAATCTGTTGAATTTATAGAAAGAAGTTATGAGGTGGCATCTCTCTCCTTGGCGTAAGGCATCAATCTTTATACATGTCCGAGAAGGCAACTTACCCACATCAGTAGCTGGGCAGTGATGTCCTCCACTGATTGTTGCAAGCCTCCGAAGGAAGTAATGGTTACAGAATGTACCTGACATAGAGCAAGGAAAAGATTCATTACACAAAACCAAACACTTATGTTGAGTGCCACTTAAAACGAAATTTCAAGAGTATTTTTGGATCTGCCCAGGTGTCGAAACACACACCTATGCCTAGTGTGTATATTCGCGGGGAGATATTTTTCGAATTTGCCAGCTGAGATTTCACATTATCGCATATACGTCTCTCGTCTTCCACAGAACCATCCGTAATGAGGAAAACCATTGGAATTGAGTTGTGACTATCAGACAACATCTTTATGTCCTGAGAAACAAGAGAGACATAGAATGGGCATAATCATGATTCTTCAAAGATAAGAGAGGGACAACACAACATCATAAGGTATGTGCCAAATCGCAGCATAGACAACTGAGCAAAACACCGCAATGCATTATTGATAAGAAAATGTTATCATTAACTTGCTAAATCAAGAACGTGTTATAGTGTTCTGCGAAGGATGAGGGATACCTGACTTAAAGGGAGTTCCACATTTGTGCCGCCACCAGCGACAAAATTCATACTAATCCACTCATTGACCTTTTCGATAACTGTTGTTGTTGCTGACTCCATAGACGAGGAAAATTGGAACATATCTCCGTTGAAGGCAATTATGTTGAACATGTCCTCAGGCTGAAGCTTCTCGAGTGCAGAATATAGTGCATTTTTTATGTCATCAATCGGTTTACCCCTCATGCTGCCACTTATATCAACAACAAATACCGCTTCTTTCCTGAAGAACTTTAGACCAATTCAAGGTGACTTAGGCTTGCATGTTTTATCAAACTTAGAATAATAGCAAAGGCTGTTATAAGATTTTCGATAAATATGTAGTCATATTCTGTTTATAAGCTAAAGAAGAAAGCCCAAAAGAGTGAGTTTACCGTTCCACTCTTCTGCCTTCCTGGGTAAAGATAGCAACAAAACACCTCTCGGCCATCGACATCGTTCAATAATGGAGGACTCAAGAAAACACCGCCGCATATATGATCTGAAGACACCTGAAAAGAAAATATGCAAGACTGGTGCATCAAAGTGCTTCCTCGATTATATCGTATATTAGATTTAGCAGTTTCTTCATTGAAGACTCACACTGTACGTAAAACTAAGGTCACTTCTTGACCATGAAAGGACATCTGAATCATATAAGAAACCCAACTTTCCAGCTTCTCTTCGTCGCTCCTACACCAAAGAATGAAAAACCAATTTCCTTACTCGGAACGTCAAAGCATGATCATCATCAGACGGAGAAAAGAGATGATTGTACCTTCAGAGGATGACTGGTAGTTTTACAAAGAACTTCTACTCCTGGACCTGCGTTAACATTCAACTGTATCTTTTCTCGTTTCGGAATCTTCTTAGCAGCTGGTGTTACATACTCGGGGAAACTAAACGGAACGTTCAAGGTGAATTCGCCATCATGAAACAGTAACTTTTGCGACCATCTAAGTTTAACCAAAACATTGGTTCCTCCGTCTATCTGTAGCAATCAACACATACGTCTCATATCAACTATGACTACTGTATGACAAGAAACAGAAAGAACATACAGATAAGAGCAATCAGAAACTTGCCTGTGGAATTGTGAGGGTAAATATGTTGGATTTCAAAAAGCTTCCATCACCGAGCTTCACTACCTTGTCCCCGTCAGCTGTGCCTTCTATGGCCAATAGTTCAGTTCTATAAGATTTCCTAGGTACATCAACCTCAACGCTGACAATTGAACCCTGTTAGAGTTCAACAGTGTTAGTAAGAAAACAGGATCAGCCAAAAACCATGATTGGTAATAATAAGTGCAGCAGAATTATGTCCAGGAAACCATCACCAAGATATGGGACTTGTACAAAGTAAAAATTAACCAGCCTATGCTAAAATGTGATGATGCTAAAAGAAAAGGTGCTTGCTGTGATAAATCTGCTGTGAAATGATAAAAATTGCATCTTTCTTTTCTTCTTTTCAGTCAACTGGAAAGACAGAATATGAGTTTTACAATTCTAACACGAATAGGAGGAAACCAAGTGGAAGAGAAGTCAAACACAGAGTGAGCTGATCACTGGTAAGTCCACAGCATCATAAACAACCATAAACGAGCGTGACGCCATATGCAACCCAATCGCCTGAGCGGCGAATAATAAGCTAAAACCCCAACCTCTTCGCCCATCGGAACAGCTAGACGGCAATCGCAGCTTCGACTCCCCATGACGCAGTGCACGCGCCACGTGGCGGTCGCGGTGACGAACGCCGTGTCCAAAACGCAATCCACCTCGAGGGACACGTTGTTCATCTGAAGGGGAATCAGCGCCGGCGAATCGCACCTGCCGTGAACGTGAGGCTGGTAGCTCGGCATGTCTGGATTGTCCACGATCGCCGGATCGATTATCACGGCGTACATCATCGGCGAAGCCGGGAGAAATCCCGCCGAGGATCTCTCCATCGACATCCCCGGCTTCGGAGCCGCCACAGCCCGGTCTTTCCCGAAGTATATTCGTTTCGCTAGGCGGAGGCCGTCCTCGACCGCCGCTTCGAATTCCTCCGACATATCGAGAAGAAATTCAACGGATTGCTCAAATTGCTTCCTGGCGTCTCTTCCTCGTTCGCCTTTTGCTCTTTTATTGAATCTTCACCGTCGCCGAGGAAAGCTTCAAGGGGGGGACCTTTGTGAAAGTTTGTATCGATGGCGACAGGCAATTGAAAGAACCCGTATTTTGTCTTGGTGATGAAAAAGGAACGTTGGGACGGTGGGCCCACGTGGGAATTATTCTAATGGTTTTTATTTAATGTCAAAAAATAATTATTGAAAATGCACTGTAATCCCAATGTGATATTAAGGATTGTGCTTATGTTAGTTTGCCACATTAACTGAGTTAGAGACATTTAATGACCCAACAACACAACGGCCCTTTGCTTGTCCCACCAGATAAGGACAAGTCCACTAAGCCAATCCTTAAGCCCACCAATCAGATACTGCCACCTCCGCTAGCCTTTCATCTCTTTCCTTCGGCCGGCATCTCTCGAGAGCCTAACCCAAGTGTATGTACTAATTTTTTAATAAATATAAATAAAAAAGGTCAACGGACTTCCATGTAGGACGGCTGCTGCATAGTACTCTCAGCCTACGTGGGAGAAAAAAGTATTACACAACTGGGCTTATTGGGCTTCAGCTATTTATTTAAAATATTGGGCCTGCAAGATCATTATCGGGTCGGGTCGGGTCGGGCCTATTTAGTCAACGGAAGCTTCCCTATGAAGTTGTTGTGAAGACTTCCGAAGTACAAATGATCCTCAAACTCTAGCGCAGAAGTCACAAACGCCATCTCTCTTCCCTTTGGATCTTCGAAACGTCGAATCAATTCGCCGTCGGGCGATACTTTCACGGCCATTGCCGTGCGGTGAACGCCCAGAGCGCGCATTCTTAACGAAGGAAACGCCGCAACGAAATGCTTCAACGCTTTCGACGAATGAAGAAATCTCAGATCGTCGGGAACCAACTGCACAAAGAATATATCATAATAGCAGCAGATTTACTACATACAAGCAAAGGACAAATGCTATATAGTAGTATGAATGGTGTATTCTTATTACATCTAACAGTGCGATCCAAAACGAGCCGTCGGCCGCTAGGTTTATGTTGTCGGGCGCGCCCGGGAGATTCTCCGCGAAGATCTCCGTGGTTCCTCGGAGGTCGCCTTCGAGCCAATATTTCAAGCACCTAAATCTGAGATATTCTTACCGAGCATTGGTTATACTCAAATAATAGAAAATATATCTCTTCTTTGCATATGGCTGACTTACTTCCACGTTTCGCATACGATCAAGAAATCTTCGCCCTCCGACAGGGCGACTCCGTTGGCGAATCCCAAGTTTTCGAGGAGAATCGTCGCCTCTTTCGAAATGGGGTCGTACTTCAATAGCTGGCCGTGGGGCCTCGCCTCCAACACGTCGAGGGGCCAATCGTGGAATTTAAACTTAGTGCTCGCCACGCTCAAGTACATCGTTCCGTCCGAAGATGCAATGACGTCGTCTGCAAATCTATTACGAAGAAACACAAAGCATTACATATACGTAACAAATTAAGGAGTATTCATTCCTACACGTGTTGAAAAAATGCTGTGATATTTTTAAGGCCTATGCTAATTAACCTGATTTTGTCACCGTTAACATGGGACGCGAGGAGGGTCGCGCCGCCACCACCTTCTGCACTAACCCTAAACAAGCCCTGCTTATGAAATTTAATCAGCAACATGCATGAAGGACGACTTTAATTTGTGGAAGATTAATGTGAGGTTATCGATCTCGATTATATTATTACCTCATCTGCGTGGCATACTATGACATCGCCAGAGGGTGCAACGGTTAAGCCCAGCAAGCCATCTGTCTCGGCGTGCCATAAATCTTCCCAAGTTCCGTTTTTGTGCAGCTTTTTGACGAACCCATCCCTCGTAGCTGTGTATAGGAAGCCGCCCTCTTTGTCTATGGCCACGTCTTCAGGCTTTGTAAGAACTCCTTCTCCTAGTTTGGTCACTTCCTAAAATATTCCATCAAAATTCACGGAGAAATATAAATTTGATGATATACCAGAGTAAGAAGTAGGGACCCACACACTTCTCACACCTTTATTTCTCCGATCAATGGAATGGGACTCCTCTTTGCTACGAATTCAAGCATGTGAGGTTCTTCAATCGGCGAGAAGAAGATTACTTGGACTGCGAAGGCTAGCATGAAGGTTGCTAAAACGCAGGAGAGACGTGTTGCTGTGACAATCCGATGATATTTTCTTGTCTGATTCATCATAACCACGGTGGCCGGAAACTGAAAAATCTAGTCTGATGACTGATGAGTGAATAGTAAGGCTTGGCTGACCACAAATAAAACTGTGTGGCTGTCGTGGTGAAGGCTGTCTCGCACGTGGCAAAGATAATAATAAAAGAAAGCCATGTTGGCTTGAGGGAATTTTTAACACGTGCCATTACCAGAATCCTCGCGCGTGCTGGAAAATTTTCAGACTCAGAATTCATGTGGAATGGAAGTGGATCCGATTAATGCGGACTTAAAATAATCTTATTACAAATCTGAGAATGAGGTGAGTTTTGGGCTTATTATAGTCTACAGCCCATTTATCATGGGCTCAAATAGAGAAACAGACAAACTAGTGTTGTGAAGGTCGCTTTCCCATGTTCGTGGACTTTACCTGGTGACACGTGGCCCACTAATTCGATGTCTTAAAAGAGTAACACGTGTCTGCCGACAGACACCCACGTACGCACGCGCACTCTCCCATCGTTTACGCGCTTCCCCTTTCATTGCTTTTGCCTCGAAAGGGAAAAGACGAATACACCACCTTCTTTAATAACAATCGTAGCTCTTAAGCTAATTCGTGTAAAGTTTTTTTTTTTTTTTTTTCTCCGAGTTCACACTTGCCACATTCGTAGTTTGTGCATTAAAGATAGATTATCCATTCCCAACCACTTTTGTCGTGGAATTATTGGCATGATTTAGGTAATGGAAGGATCCGTGCCGTGGATTACTACGCTGCTACGATTGAGGTTGTTATCTTGCCCATTCCCCTTTCAAAACCCCCCCTGTATTTGCCGGCGATCCTTGACTTTTTCCCCCCTTTCCTTTCTTTCTCCTGATTATTGAATGTCAAATGGTTTGACCATCTGTTCGTCTCAATCACTCACTATCTAGTTAGGATCAAGCTTGCGGTATGCAAAGGGTTGAAAAAATGGTGCTTTGGAGTCGTACGTCTACTACTAATCTTCGCCGAATGTTCAGTGGTCTCTGTTTATTGGTCTTGCTTGCGTTTTTCGTCTTCGGACGGGAGATTATCCAAAACCCATTCTTGCATGATGATGATCCCTTTTCGAGAACATCTCTTACGTCGTCGTCTCCTCCGAGGAAGGCCTACGACAACAGTAGCGATTCATCGAGCGACAACTATCTATTGCTCAAAAGAAACCCAACGATATGCTCTCGAATCCATAAGCACAAGGGATTTGCTTCGGAATGCGAGTATTTGTCTGCAAACCCCGCGTGCAATTCTGGCGGTATCATCGATTACTTGAAGTTCTTCTACTGCAGCTGCAGAAAAATCAAGCCTTTGGGCTATGTGGTGCTAGTAATATGGATAATTGCTCTGTTCTACTTGCTTGGGAACACCGCAGCTGATTATTTCTGCTGCTGCTTGGAAAAGCTTTCGAATTTACTGAACTTGCCCCCAACTGTCGCCGGCGTTACTCTGCTCCCTCTAGGCAATGGCGCGCCCGACGTTTTCGCCAGCATAGCTGCTTTTGTGGGCCGAGATTCGGGCGATGTGGGGCTGAACAGTGTTTTGGGAGGAGCTGTCTTCATCGTATGCATCGTAGTTGGGGCTGTTTCCATATGCGTAGCTGATCAGAACGTAAGAATCGATAAGTACTGCTTGTTTAGGGACGTGGGATTCTTCGCTCTTACGCTTCTGTCCGTTTTGGTTATTATGATCGTAGGCGAAGTGAGCGTGAAAGGCGCAGTTGCTTTCGTTCTGATATACGCAGCTTACGCCTTATTCGTTGCATTAGGCGAGGTTTCGAGGAAGCGTAATTGGAACACGAAGCTCGAATCTGTCACGCCTTTATTACCAGTCGTACGCAGTTCTTCTTCGGACCGAGATTCCGAGGACGAATCGCTGCGTTCTTCGCTGATAAATTCCGATCCCGAGATCGAAAGCACGCCCGAAAAGGTTCCCCATCTGATGTGGGCCCCGAAATTCCTGATCTTTTCCGACGGGATTTCAGAGCCAGACGAAGGCGAGGGCGAAGCCCAAACGTGGGGATGGAACGGGGAAAGGGAAAAAAAACCGTGCCTTTCGTTCGCCGAGCTCCTCTCCTACCTCGAAATTCCTCTCTCGATACCGAGGAAGCTCACCATCCCCATAGTCGACGAGGAGCGCTGGTCGAAGCCGTACGCAGTCGCCAGCGCTTTCTTCGCGCCTCTGCTGCTCTCGTTCCTATGGAACATTCAAGAAAGTTCCGCCCGTACGACCGCCGAGGCGGTAACCGTTTACCTCTCGGGCGCTATCTCGGGCGCTTCGCTGGCGATCCTCGCGACGAAATGCACTTCGACGAACCGCCCGCCCCAGAGATTCCTACTGCCGTGGGTCGCGGGCGGGTTCTTCATGAGCATCGTGTGGTTCTACATCGTAGCGAACGAATTGGTCGCGATACTCGTCTCGTTCGGCGTGATACTCGGAATAAAACCGTCACTATTGGCGCTGACGATTCTGGCGTGGGGAAATTCGATGGGCGACCTGATGTCGAACGTCGCCGTGGCGATGGGCGGCCGAGACGGCGTCCAGGTGGCGATGTCCGGGTGCTATGCGGGCCCCATGTTTAATACTTTGGCTGGGCTGGGAATATCTATGCTCGTAGGCGCTTGGTCGTCGAGAAAGTCGGGTTCTTCTTACAAGGTTCCCAGCGATGTTGGGCTGTACTCGACGATTGGGTTTTTGATGTTGGGGCTCGTTTGGGCGGTCGTCGTTCTGCCGAGGAACGGTATGAGGCCGGGGAAGGTTTTGGGGGTTGGGCTTATGGTTATTTACTTGTGTTTTCTTACGTTGAGGGCGACCATGGCCGTGGGCGATGGGTCGTTCGATGGCTTGAGGATGTTATTGCATGTCGATAGGCGTTTTAGACTGTAGATTCTCTTACATGTGCGTTGCGAAGGAAGTTTTGTGTCTGTGTGTATATAGATAGGATTGGGGCAATCACTGAACATGAACTGAAATAATTCCATGGCGTTGTGCTAATGCTCTCTCTGTAACTGTGTTGTTTATGTATGTCTGGATTGCCTCGTGAGGAAGAAGCTAACGGAGTGACATGTGAGTTGCGTAGCCAACAATTTTTAAGCTATCACAATTGGCCAACTTTCAAACATCGCGAAACTTTCTAACAATTTCCATTGGAACTTGCGTGAACGCAACGTTCATTGTGATCAATTCAAGACCAGGATGGTGTTGACTTTAACGATTTATATTTAAAAATAAACGTCGCTTTGGCCGATTGGTTAAGGCGTGTGCCTGCTAAGTACATGGGGTTTCCCCGCGAGAGTTCGAATCTCTCAGGCGACGTTTAATAATATTTTAATTCATTCGATCATTTTCGCCCTTGCTAATAAATGTGGGCTGAATCGTCCAACGAAGATGTGGTGAGGAAAGAAACATATAAGACCCAATCAAACCATTACTACAACTTCCCATCTCGTTGCTAATACGTCATCGTATTCGGCCCACGTGAAAATAAATCCTTATATTAATGTACTTGTAGTAGGCCCAATTTTTTTCCATTCCCAATTTCAGTTCATTTATCATGTTAATTTGAAAGAGTATGGAGAAACAATGAAAGCTATAGGCATGCTTTTATCTTATATGAATGAGCAGGCTTGTTTCTCTAACGTTCCAAAACCTGCTGGCTTGGATCAGATGCATGGAATTCAAACATTTTGGCCAAAGTTATCAGTTCTCTTCTTTCATGATCATCGATGCATTTTCCGCCTACAGTTTGCATATCGTTAGTTAAAGGCACAAAGTAGCAGATGCCAATATAATGGCGTATTATATACCAGTTCATCCATTTGACAACAAAAGGAGTGTGTGCAAATGGCATTGTTGTCCACGAAACATGATTTAATATGAGAATCTTTATTACTATGGAATTGAGAACTTTATTGCGCCGTTCTTACAAAGTCATATGAACTACGTCACAACCGTTAGGACGCTTTCAATCCAAAAACGATGACCATTCGTCGTAACTGTTCCTTACGACAAAGTTCGTTTACCGTTGCACGTTTGCCAATCATTGCTGGATTTAGTCAGCCTCAATTTTTTGTTTTTGTTTTTCGTAAGCATTACCGGTCTAACGTAAACAGTTAACAGAATGTGGCGCGACAAATTTAACGGGAATATTTGTTTACATACATAACTCTTAAAAGTAAATTGATTATTGCAACGTTGTTACTGCGTTTATGTGATTCTACGGCAAGCTATAAACTGATACCTCATGGAAGGAAGTATCTGCTAAGCTATTATATACAGTGGAATACCTTTCTGTGGTTTATTTTACACCTCCATTATTTTCCTAAATGACAAATGTGCCTATTTGTTATAAATACGCTTGATGATACACGTTAAGCTGATGACAATATAGTGATTGAATATTCATATTCCATCGGGGATGAATTATTTGCGTGTCATTAGATTAACTGAATTATTTCATGGCCAAACCCTTTAATTAGAAAGCATATTAATCAGTCCATAATATTATTGTGTGAATCAAGAGCAAGTAATTATCTTTGAATAGCATTTTCTTTTATGGATTGCCAAGAAAAATTCCTTTAAAAGGTGTTGGGGATAATAAATATACTTGTCTAGAAAGTGGGGTTAGATGTTGCAACTGAAGTTAGGTTGAAAAACAATGACGACAAAAGTTTGTATTTAAATTTTCAGCATTTCACTTTTCTGCTCGTAATAATATCTTGAACATTGGTCTTTAGGGTTAGTTGCTGAGTGCTTTTGATTTTGATTTTGTTTTTTTTTTTTATTTTTTTTTGCTTTTCCTTAATGTCAGTGAAAAATGAAACGCCAATATTAGCTGAGATGGAAAAACCACGTGTGCTCCTCCTCTTCCCTCCCTAGGCTGATTACAGTAATACTAAGAGTATGAGTAGCATTTATTTCAACCTTCCCAGGTGGTTTTTTCTTGTGAATTGCTGACATCTAAATCTTTAATTACATTTGTTCTTTTCTACGGTGCCGTTACGTATGCATTGCTCCAAAACTATAATATATATGAGGGGGGGTTTGTGTTGTATGAGCAATTCACTCACAAGCATAACCTCCACTCTTCTCTTCTCTTTTAAGGTCTCTCTTTCTTCTTCTCTTTACTCCATATATTTGTCACAGTTCCTTTATCCTTGGCTTTAACATGTTCTGTGTTCTTTCTGTACACATTTCTGAGATTTATTCATTAAACTTGTGTGTGTGTGTGTGTGTTTTCTTGCTTCATATGCATACACTCTAGCATTGATGAGGACCATCTTTTACTGTTTTCATTTATTATTTCTTCCCTTTCATTAGTCAAAGAACTAGTCTCATCTTCAACATTTCTTACATTTCAATTCTCTTGTAATAATAATAAGCAGATATAGTCCAGCAGCAAAAATGGACATGAGCAGCAACTACTTCGCTGTTACCAGCGACGAATTCAAGATCTTCCATGGAATCGACCGTTCACTGTACCTTATCCTCGTCACCAACCTCCATCGCAACCCATTGGAGTGCCTCTACGTAATGGGCCTATGGATGTGGGTGGAGCGCCGCCGCCGTGGATCATTCGCCGCCGATCACTTCATCAGCAAAATCCTCTCCCTCCCGCCGTTTCTCATCAACGAAATTGCAGAGGAAGCCGTCGCGTGCCTCAAGTACCTAAACCCAGGTTTTCCATTCTCGTCGGAGCTGTCCGAAATTCCCCTGACCTGCAAACTCCTCGACAGGGACGACGACCTCAGCCTTCGATTCTTCCACCATCACCGCGCCGCCGTCTTCAAGGAAGTCAAAGACCTAGTCAACGCCGTACTCCTTCCCACTGTCTCAGACATAATGGAGAATTTCCGCCGCCGTCGCTCAACTGGGTTTTCCGGCCACTTCTCTCCCGCCGCCGCGCCGCCAGCCCCAGCTTCTTACCTGAACCTCATGAGTAGTCGTTCGTCTGTAAAATTCTCAGCCCACGGCGGCCATGGCCATGGCTATAGCTTCTTCCCCAGTGCTACCGCCGCCGCCATGAATAACAATAACGTGATGAGCAGAAACGTCGTCGTCCGGCCATCATCATCATCATCGTCGTCGCGAACTGATCGCACGATGTTCGTCACCTTCTCCAAAGGCTACCCAGTGACGAAAGCTGAGGTCACCGCCTTCTTCACGAGGATCTTCGCCGGCAACGTCATCGAGTCACTGCACATGCAAGAGGTGGAGCCCCATGAACATGTTATTTATTGGTTCGTGATGTGCGCGTGGGTGCTTGGAGAATGCCAAAAAAAAATATTATGAACTTTGTATGTTTGTGTGTGGCTTAGAGAATCTTTTTATAGGAACGAGCACTGCTTTCTTTCTATATTTTTTGCTTAAACATACAATGCACGTAAGAGCTATTTATAATGCTAAACCCTCACTATAAGACAAGCAAAAAAATCCAAGTTACTTTAATTATTTTCTTTGATCGGATCTTCATTATCAGTGTTTTTCTTCATTGGCGTGCAAAGTATTCAACGCAGTAGACATTCATCTTCTTTGTTCAGATTTCTTGGCTGCTAAAATCTTCAAAGATCTCCACGGCTCTTTGTTTATTTTTATTTTTATTTTTTTCTTTTGCTTTGAGCTTATTCAACAAATTCCTCCCTTAAGCTCAAATCCTTCGATCTTTCATTCCAAGCATCTGTTTCAAATTCTCAAACGTGCTTGTTGGTAATGGCTTTGTGAAAATATCTGCAACTTGATCCGAACTTGCGACGTGTACCATCTTCACTTCTCCATTTTTATGTGTTCCCTGATAAAATGAAAACGAGCGTCAATATGTTTGCTTCTCTCGTGATGAACTGGATTTTTCGCCAACTCGGTCGCAGATTTATTGTCTACTCGTATTTCAGTTGGCTCGATTTGTTGAAGATTCAACTCGGTCAGTAAGTTCCTCAGCCAAATTGCGTGACAGACACACCACGATGCTGCCACATATTCTGCTTCGCAAGTTGATAGAGTTACGATCGGTTGTTTTTTCGATAACCAGGTGAATGCCGTTTTCCCGAGATAGAATACGTAGCCGCCAGTGCTTCTTCGATCATCGATATCTCCGCACCAATCGCTGTCAGAGTAGCCGACTAATTTGCAGTCGCTCGCCTTTGGATAAAATAGTCCGAGTGATTGCGTTCCTCGGATGTATCGTAGAATTCTCTTAATCGCTTTTAGATGCGACTGCCTCGGATCTTCCATATAGCGGCTAATGACCCCGACGCTATAAGCGATGTCGGGTCTCGTGCAGGTCAAGTATCGCAGACTGCCTACGAGACTTCGATAGTCAGTCGCATTCACTGCTTGTCCTCCCTCAAACTTGGACAGTTTTGTTCCAAGTTCCATAGGTGTCGCTACCGGGTTGCTTTCCTCCATTTTATTTTTCTTCAATATAGCCTTCGCGTATGCTTCTTGCGACACAAAAATTCCCGTGCTTCTTTGCTTGACTTCGAGACCGAGAAAATATTTCATCAGTCCCAAGTCCGTCATCTCGAATTCCTTCGTCATCGCCTTCTTGAAGTCGTTGACTATTTTCTCACTGCTTCCCATGAAAATAAGGTCATCGACATAGAGAGCGACGATGATCATTTCCTCTCCTTCTCTTTTAACGTAGAGAGCGTGCTCGAACGGACATTGCTCGAACTTGTTCTTCTTGAAGTATCCGTCGATCCGGGTGTTCCATGCTCGAGGCGCTTGCTTTAACCCGTAAAGCGCCTTTTTTAATTTCAGCACTTTACCTTCTTCTCCCGGTTTTGAATATCCCAAGGGCTGCTCCACGTAGACTTCTTCTTCGAGTTCCCCGTTTAGAAAAGCAGACTTCACGTCCATCTGGTAGATTGGCCAATTGAGTTGTGCAGCTTGAGCCAGGAGCAAACGAATTGTCTCCATTCTTGCAACGGGAGCAAAAACTTCGTCGTAGTCTATTCCCGCTTGTTGTCGATAGCCCTTCGCCACCAGTCTCGCCTTGTAACGCTCAATTTTTCCTTGAGCATTTATCTTCTTCTTATAAACCCATTTGACTCCGATGGGTTTATGCCCGTTTGGCAACTCCACGAGTTTCCATGTGTCGTTCTTTTCGATCGCTTTTATTTCCTCGTCCATCGCCATTTTCCATCTCTTGTCTCTTATGGCTTCTTCGAAACTAATTTGTTCCGAGTCGGCCAATAAGCAGACTAGGTGAACCTGTTCGGTTGATCGGTACAGGTCCTGCATGCTTCGCATTTTCGGCTGTCTTGGTTCGTCCTCCTCGTCATTTTCTTGAGACGAAATCGGAACAGGTATTGGTGCAACGATCAGTGGTTCTTCAGGCGTTGTGTTTTCTTCAACGTTCCAGTCCCACGAACTTTCTTCATCAATCCGAACATCGCGACTTACTATCACCTTTTTATTTTCAGGGTCATAGAGCCGGTACGCCTTCGTTTTCTCGTCATACCCAATAAACACGAGTTTTTTTTTTTTTTTGTCGTCGAGCTTGGCTCTTCTTTGATCGGGCACATGTACATACGCCACGCTTCCAAATATTTTGAAGTGCGCCACCGTCGGTTTTCGGCCGGTCCATGCTTCCTGTGGTGTTTGATTCTTGAGGCTGTGATGTGGACATCGGTTCTGAATATATACGGCACATCGTACCGCTTCGGCCCAAAATTCCTTTGGCATGTCCTTACTTTTTAACATTGATCGAACCATGTCGAGAATGCTTCGGTTTTTCCTTTCAGCTACGCCGTTTTGCTGTGGTGAATAAGGCGCGGTGAGGAACCTCCTAACGCCTTGTTCTTCGCAAAAATTAACGAAAGCACCTGACATGTATTCGCCACCTCTGTCTGATCGGAGCGCCTTGATGTTTGAGCTTGTCGCCTTTTCGACCATAGCCTTGAATTTTTTAAACGTCTCGAACGCTTCTGATTTTTCGTTTAGAAAATACACCCACGTCTTTCTTGAGTAGTCGTCGATGAAAGTAATAAAGTATCTCCTTCCACCGAATGATTCTGGTGTTATCGGCCCACATATATCGGTGTGAATGAGCTCAAGAGGGTTGCGCGCTCGATATTCCGCCTGCTTCTGGAACGACGTCCTTGAATGTTTCCCGATTACGCAGCTTTCGCAAAGCTTCTTATCACCCTCGATCATCGGCATTCCGTGCACCATGCCTCGTTTGGAGAGCTCCTTTAGGCCTCCGTAGTGTAAATGTCCGAAACGCATATGCCACAAGTGGTATTTGTCCTCTACGTCAACTTGTAGGCATCGCTCTTGAATCGCCTTCAGATTGAGTTTGAACATTCTGTTCCTTTCCATCTCGACCCGAGCGATCATTCTTCCATCTTTGTTTCTTAGTTGCAACGAGCGGTCCTTCATGAATACCGAACATCCTTTTTCAAGCAATTGCCCCATGCTTAAGATGTTCGTTTTTAAGTCGGGTACGAAGTAGACGTCCTCGACCGATCCTTGTCTGCCGTCGTTTTGAGAGAAGCATATTTTCCCTCGACCTTTGACTTGAATTTTCGATGCGTCTCCAAAGGACACGTGCCCGTCATCGATCTTCTTCAGATCAGTGAAAAGATGTTTATGCCCGCTCATATGATTGCTGGCACCAGTGTCAAGATACCACACCATATCGTTGCCTGGACTCGTATCCTCGAGCGCCATCAAGAGAACACCTTCGTCTTTCGGATCCTCTTGTGCGACTAGATTCACATTTTCTTCTACCTTTTTGTCGGCCCAACAGTCTTTTGCAAAGTGCCCGAACTTGCCGCAATTGTAGCACTCAACGCTCGGTCGATTTGAGCGACCGCCTCGTCCTCGTGCTTGGCCTCGTCCTCTCCAATTTTGGTTGCTCGTTTGTCGTTGTTCCGGATTATATCCTCGTCCTCGGCCTGAACTTTGACCGAAACCTCGTCCTCGTTGACCTCGTCCTCGACCTCGGCCGTGATGCGTATATAGCGCCTTGTCATCTTTCAACGATAACTTCGTCTGCAGGGCCTCGTCCAGCGATTCCTGCTTCTTCTTTTTCTTCCGTTGCTCGTGAGCTTCGAGCGAACCGGAGAGTTCATCGACCGTCATTTCTTCGAGATTTTTGGATTCCTCGATTGCACATACCACGTTCTCGTACTCGTCCGTCAGGGAGCGGAGAATTTTCTCGACGACCCGGGCTTCCGTTAGAGCCTCGCCGTTTCTCTTCAACTGATTCGAGATGGTTTGTACTCTCGTTATATAATCGGATACGCCTTCGCCGTTCTTCATTCTTGTCATTTCGAATTCGCCACGAAGCGTTTGCAGCCGTACTTGTTTTACTCGGTCGGTGCCTTTGTACGCTGTCTCCAGTTTGTTCCATGCTTCTTTAGAATTTTTCGCGCCTGCTATCTTTTCGAGGCCGGGATCGTCTAACGCTTGGTGGATGAGGTTGAGCGCTGTATCGTCGAGTCTGTGAGATTCTTCCGACGCCTTACTTTCAGCCTCGTCGTCCGTTTTTTTCGGTTCGGTGTACCCCTTTTCTACGATATTCCATACGCCTCGCGATCCGAGCAGTACCTTCATTCGGATAACCCAACTATCATAGTTGAATTTTGTGAGGCGCGGGACGGGCATGACTTCAAATGACATGGCTCTGATACCAATTTGTTATTTATTGGTTCGTGATGTGCGCGTGGGTGCTTGGAGAATGCCAAAAAAAAATATTATGAACTTTGTATGTTTGTGTGTGGCTTAGAGAATCTTTTTATAGGAACGAGCACTGCTTTCTTTCTATATTTTTTGCTTAAACATACAATGCACGTAAGAGCTATTTATAATGCTAAACCCTCACTATAAGACAAGCAAAAAAATCCAAGTTACTTTAATTATTTTCTTTGATCGGATCTTCATTATCAGTGTTTTTCTTCATTGGCGTGCAAAGTATTCAACGCAGTAGACATTCATCTTCTTTGTTCAGATTTCTTGGCTGCTAAAATCTTCAAAGATCTCCACGGCTCTTTGTTTATTTTTATTTTTATTTTTTTCTTTTGCTTTGAGCTTATTCAACAGAACAGTCGCTATATGCGAGGATCGTCTTTGTCAGGGCGGCGTTCATCGAAGCTATTTTGGACGGTCAGATGAAGGCCAAGTTCGCCATTAACGGCAAGCATGTGTGGCTTCGTAGGTTTGTTCCCAGGAACCACAACGTCAAGAGGGGATCAGCTTATTACTGTGGGTGCCCAGGCAATATGGATGCTTGCATTTGCATGCTTGGTTAAAATATCGTCGTCTACGTGCGTTTTATCGTCATGGGAATCTTAGTTGTGTTGTTTATTTGTCTTTGTTTAAGGTTTTCCAGGGATCTGTGTAGCTTCACGGTCGGGTTTCTCCCTGAGAATTTGTGGTTTAAATAAATATCGAGTCTATGTAATGGATGATGGTGATGATTCCCATGTAATAAGTTTATGGTATTGAGAACTTGCTCTTATCGTATACAATGGTGTGTGTTCTATTATCGTTATTAACGTCCGCCATTGACGAGCTCGAGCTGGTGATGTAGGTGAAGGTGTTCCTCCTCTTTATTCATGTTTTGCATGCGTCTTATTTTTGGAGTTATTTATTACGCTATTCAAACGTTTCTTTGGCGCTTGTACTTTACACGTGGGTTTATATGCCGCGTGGTTTTTCTCTATTTTTTTGGAAGTATTTACCTGCGAAGTGCAATTAATTTATGATGCAAGAGGGCCCCACAGAAGTAAAGGTTACGAACTTTTAGCCAGGAATAGTTAGTGATGGATGGAGATAAAGCTTCTTCTAATCTAACATGAGGAATCTTTTAAAATTGAATCTTTTTTGTCTGATTTCAATGTAACGGTAGGTTGCGACGTCACGGCTTATGCGTCATATTTTAAAATAAAAAATTAATTGTAATATGGCTTAGAAGCGAAAAAAGAAAACCCCACAACGAAATTTATATTTTTTTTCCAACTAAATTTTATATAACGTCAAAGAAGCGAATGAAATATTACTTTTTATTATTAATTTAATTTTAATTTGGACTTGGGCTGTATTGAATGATGGCCCAAATCAAAGTCTCGGTCCATCTCGAGTAGGCCCAGTTATAGTTACGTGGAGTCTGTTCAGCCCATTACTGGCAAATCCTCTACAATAAGCCAAACTTTATTAACAACCATTGCTGTCTTAAATGCAATAGGTTTATTAAGTGTTTTTGTTACTCGTAGAATTAGATGACCATGTTCCCAAGGTTCTTATTTTTTTCCCTTAAAATAAATTGAACGCGACAACAAAAGACTTGAGAGTGACTTGTCAAAACAGCGATTAAGGGATTTTTTATGAAGATTGATGGTCGAAATTAGTTATGTATTTCTTCTAAAATATATGGTCGCTCATATGCTTATTAGTCAAACCTTGTTTGGTTGTTGTGAAGGTGGATGCTCTTAAAGTTGGTCTAATACAGTTTGGAAAAAAGACCGAGTTTGTAGTCTACTTGTGTTGTGTGTTGGGAGTTTGGTAATACCTTTTTATTTGATTTTATTTATTGACATTGTGTTTGGTTACACTACTTTTGTTTATCATAATCCTTTTTTTTTCCTCAAGAAACAATCAAATTATATACATCAGTATTATGTAACCAAACATTATAGTGGAATAAGATAAGAATAATTCCTAATCTTTGTAATCAAAAAACGAAAAAACATTAATAGACTTGCTATATTGACTTATATATGAAAATAACGTAAGATAAGTACAATGAAATGAAACAGTCACCTCTTTCATCTAAAGTCCAAACACGTCCTTACTATTTCAACGACGGGCCCACATTTTGGACCTTTTCAATAATACCTCTTTCTTTCTCTCGTCTTGTTGTTCTGGATATATTATATTTTTCTTCATGCCCATGAGAATCAAATCAGCATACAATCACTTCAGTTAATTGATATGATCATTTAAATACGATTAATTGCAAAGTTTATGTTGAGAGTTGGTTGTAATCAATATTATCCATGCTTTTTCGGGCTCTTTTTCTTTTTCTGTCTATTAATTGATCTATTGGAAGTACAATCAGGATATAGTTGAAGAGAGGAGAAAGCTAAGCTTTTGTTTGGAACAGAATATGTATTCGTCGTAGCCGTCTGAAGATAATATAGACAAAACATATTGGGTTTTTTCATATTGCACAAGGTTTGCTCTCCTAATATTTGTTGTTTTTATTTCATTGATCCCTTTTCATTTCTACTGGACTTCGTGTATCTACATATATTTTTTTTTTCCTTTCTTTTGTCGTCTCGATTTATGCGATTTCTACTGTTCGTTTATTCTCTAGGGAGATGTATAAGATGCTCGATTTGTGTTAATTGGTGATATAAAGTTTTTAGGTATCGAGGGTTAAGCTGTGAGGTGGAAAAGTTGTGATCTTGCTCGTGAAAACCTGAAGTCAAGTTACCTTACAAGGTTGTCTTTTTCCTATAACTCCTTTTTTTTTGGATATAATTCAGGTGATTATAATCGAGTTGGATGGAGTTCTCAATTCTTCTAGTTTTAGCTTCATTTATTTATTTCTTGCAATGGGAGGTTGTTAGGATTTAAGTTTGCGAAACCCATCTATCTCTTTGGACGATTTAGATCAATAAAACTAAATCCCTCGTTCTTCTCCTCTCTTTATACATATTACTAGCATCACTCTAAACTGGGCTGTCTATCAGTTATATTCTTGTCTCTTCTTCATTTTTGTAGGAAAACAAGGTTTCACCGATGGAGAAAGAAGAAGACACGGGCAGTCCTAGCTGGAGCGCATCGCTGTTCATGCAAAAAACCGAAGATGTTGCTCGAGCTGTTGCTGCCGCTGTTCGATCATCACGCTCCGCCGCTGAGCAGCCATCTAAAGCCGAAAATGGTAGTCAGATTCAGAGACTTCAGCAACATGTTTCGAGGATTATTAAGGGCTTATCGAGCCCCACCGAAGTGAAAAGTGGACCTTATAACCCTGAAGTATTGACCATTCAGAAACGTCAGTGGGCTAACTTTCACTTGCAGGCATTGGTAGTTCAGAGTTCTCTCTCTTTTATCCTTTCAGTAATTTTTTGGTGATTGGTTAGAAGAGCCTTTTCTGTCGCGGTGTGCAAACGAATGATTTAATTCACGGTCGTTTGCTAGAGTGTAAATGCTTGATTTGTCCACTTTGAAGCAATGCTACTTACCTCTCCTTTAATGCATCTGCAATCTGGTTAAATTCATCGTTCGAAATCGAAAAAAGTTTCTTTTTGATCGAGTTAACTGCAACAAACTTGTGGAGAACTTTTCAAACTTATTGTAATCGACGATCGCAGGACCATAAAGTTTGGAAGGAACCATCGAAGCTTTTTGAAAGCATTGTAGTTGTGGGACTCCCTGCAGATTCTGATGTTCAAGCACTTCATGATCTTTATTTTTCTGGGAAGAATGAGAATTCTGGGATAATTCGTAATGCTCTCGGCGGCGCACATCAGTATCGTATAGAACCAAATCTTGAGCCACAGGTATTTAATTTCTGACAAAGGCTCTTTAATACAACATTCTATGAATTAAAAGTAGCTAAGGATCCTAGAACTGGCAAAAAAAACTCCTGTTCTGCTATTTCAGGTCCTCTTTGTTTATCCTCCAGAAAAAAAGCTACCGCTCAAGTATAAAGATCTTCTTTCATACTGTCTTCCCGCTGGAGTAGAGGTTGGTGTAGTTTTCCTTTTTTCAAGGACGGCATTCAGTTTTTTTTTTTTATTTGTCCTTTTGCTGTCGTTCATTAGATTTGTTTTAATAAATAAATTGGCTCCTTACGGCAGGTGAATGCCATTGAGAGAACGCCATCCATGAGTGAGTTGAATGAAATACTTCTCGGACAGGTAATTTATGGAATTGAAGGCTATTATATCTCACTTTGATGATTTTTACGTCTTTTTTCGCTTAAATTGATTTTTGTGTCTATAGGAGCATCTAAAACAAAGCGATCTTTCGTTTGTCTTCAGGTTGCAGGTATGGTGGTCGAACCTTTTTGCTTCTTATTTTTTCCCTCTGTTTCTTTGCCTGCTTTTATATCTCAAGTCTTTGAGCTGCATGTTTTTCTGATTTTAACCTGGGTTTGTGGTAACTGACTCTGTTGTGAGGATTTCTTTATTATTTTCAAAAAATATGAATTTTTAGCCTTAATGTGCAGGTAGCTGATGCTTCAACTCTTTATGGTTGCTGCGTTTTGGTTGATGAAATCATACAAAAACCCTCGGACTGATTTCCATGATGTCAGATGGGCAACCTCCCTCTTCAAGACCGACACGTCATATCTTAACAACACGCCGTTGTTATTGCATTCTCTCAAGGTTTCCATTTTTTGAGTTGCATTTTGGAGTTTTGAACAGGTTTGTGAGTACTTGAGTCGTGCATCATTCTATTTTTTTCTTGTCATTTCGTCCAATTGTGTAGTTATATGTCCTCCTCCTTTGTCGTTTGTACTTGTCATGCAGCATTTTCACTGAGGAGAGGCTGCAAAGGTTGACAAAACAAGTCAATAATTTGGAATTGGAAACGTATGTGGATTATGATGACTCTGAATCAGTAGAAGAAAGAACTGATAGTTTCCCTGTCGAAGATGGTGGAGTCGACCTGCAAAATGCAGTTGAAACCTCCCAGTCAAGTATTAGTGATTCCATATCTGGCGAAACTGCTGATGATTTATCTCATCTTGACCTCCAAAATCCAATGGAGGATAACAACTCGAAGAAAGATCCCCCTGCTACTACAGAGAACGCCGTGTCTTTGGATGATTCTGTGCATAATATTCCCGTAAATTGCAAGTTAAGTAATAAAGATTCTCCAGATAGGCGCTTGTCTAACTCTGTTTCGCCATTGCTAAGGCATCAGCAGTGTGAAAGCTCTGATTCTTCCCCGAGGTAGTGCCACCACGCTTCTTTTTCCCTGTAGTTTCTTGTTTCACGCTGATGATATCCTTTTTTGATGCAGTTTTCGAGGTTCGCCGATTGACGATAGGCGTTTCAGAAGCGAATTTGAGGAGGTGGAAACTGAAGAGGCATCTTCGTCTGGTCAAGATGTGTTTAGCGAACAAAAGGATATCCTTGAGTGGGCTAAGGTAACTCTTTTCAATGTCTTAAAATAATTTATCCTCGTATTCATCCAAATGATTAGGATATCTTACTCACCGACGTTTTGCAGGCAAATAACAATGGTTCCTTGCAAATCATCTGCGAGTATTACCATCTAAATATCCCAGCAAGGGGTTCAACTATCAAGTTCCACCCTTTGGATCACCTCCATCCTCTAGAATACAACAGACCAAATGGGAGGGTTGTGCATATTGCTGGTTCGACAATTGATTTGAGATCATGCAGCTCGAGTTTTGAATTGGCTGAGGTAAGTTTCTAAAGGCTACTTTTTAGAATATATATATTTTTTTTAACTATAAAATGGAAGATTCAATCTCCAAAGACCAAAACAAGATGCCCATGAGGTGTTTCTAGACTTTGTTCGCACTCTTCATTTGGAATTTGATTTTTATATCATACAGGCGCACGACGAACTCATGGTCGAAGAAGAAGCTGCTTCCCTGTCTGTATGGTCTATTGCATGCCTGTGTGGTTCCCTACGACTGGAACATGTACGTGTAATATTTACATCTGTTCTGATTAGCGACGCTACACATTTTTTCCTTAAAAGATGAAACTCTATGTAGGGATAATATTTCGTATAAGAATATGCATTGCTGAATGCTTTGATTCTTCGGTTTTCTCCACAGGTACTGACATTATTCGCTGGGGCACTGCTGGAGAAACAGATCGTCGTTGTCTGTTCGAATTTGGTAATGGTTGATTAATCATCCATCTGTGGATCAATATAATCATGAAAAATAGCATTGCGATTAGATAAACCAAAAATAGAAGATTTAATTTTCAATTTTTTCATGCACAGGGTATTCTCTCTGCTTTAGTTCTGTCAATCATCCCCCTTATCAGGCCATATCGGTGGCAGAGCTGGTTGATGCCAGTAATTATCCTTTATACTTATTTGCCGATTCTCATTCTTGACTATACTTTTATTTCTTGGCAAAAAACAAAAATAAAAAAAAATGCCGAGGTTAGTTTCTTTGTTAAACGGAAGTAAACTGTGCAGGTTTTGCCAAATGACATGCTGGAATTTCTGGATGCGCCTGTACCATACATTGTGAGTTGGACTAAATTTAGCTTCGTCGAAATGGTTCTATGATAGTGCTCTATAGGCTTATATTATTGGTTTTTTCTGTTATTACATTTCCCTTATCATAGATGACGTTATGATACTTCGTCTTTGGGCAGGTTGGCGTGACGAACAAAACAACTGAATTGCAGTCAAAGCTGACAAATGTTATTCTAGTAGATGCAAATAGGAACCAGGTAAATCTAACGTCGAAGTGTAAACATTGTAATTTAGTTTTTCTAATGCTAAAAAATGGAACTTAATTGCATCTTTTTCTACTGGAATTAATCTGCAGGTGAAATCACCATCACTACCACAGCTGCCGAGCTATAAAGAACTATACTCACGCCTTAGTCCTTACCATTCTAAGCTGGTGGGAGAAAGCTACTTGGGCAAGAAAAGACCAGTCTATGAATGTAACGATATACAGGCATGTGCCTCGACTTTGAAAATCACGTTTCTATCTCTCAAATCCAACCGTAATTGCCAACATATTGGGTGGTTATTGATGCACCAAGATCCTTCCTTTTCTCATGTAGTACAACAGCCTTGACAGTGTACTTCTATTCTATTGCAGGTCGAAGCTGCCAAAGCGTTCTTGGGAGAATTAAGGCTGTACTTAGACTGTCTATGTTCCAACCTACGTTCTCACACTATCACGAACGTTCAGTCAAATGACGACAAGGTTCGTGAATGACCGACTAGTTATTTGACACTGCAGAAGAAATTAGTAATTCGCCTATACAGTCTATGAAATGTTTACGAAGAGTTTCTGTCACCGATCGTTTAGGTCTCATTGCTCTTAAAGGAGAGTTTCATCGAGTCCTTTCCTAGCCGAGACCGCCCCTTCATGAAGGTGAAGAAATCAATCTTATTATCAACGTATAATCTGTTTTTCAATTCTGCTCGTTAATACTACAACATCGACGTCTAACATTTGAACTTCTTTTTCTCTATGCGTGATGTACCAAAACAACAGCTTTTCTTGGAAACACAGCTGTTCTCGGTCCATACAGATTTCGTACTATCTTTCTTTCAGAAAGAGTAATCCTACCAAGCAAAGATGGATGCAGTGATACGAACGAGCGTGTAAGTCGTATTCCCTCAGTTTTCTGTGAGCTGCAATCTCTAATTTATTACGATGCCAAGCAACTTGCTTGCGAGCAGACAACGTAGAGATGGGTCTCCTATGTTGTTTGTAGATACGTAATTTCGAATCTTAGAACGGATGAAGCATATGTGTATGTAATGTTATCAAAGGAAAAAGAGGAAACACTCTGATTTATGTCCAGAAATGAAATGTGGGGATCATCCCATTAAGCAGTTAAAGAAGTCTTCAATATTGGACTTGCATGGGCTGTGTTTAAATAGCTGTTTTATGTGTTGATGCCATGAGAAGATACACTTCTCAGTTCTCACAAATCTGAGGTCAAACATCTGCAGGTGATTTGATTAGTCAATGAAGTGGTTTATACATAGCAAAATAAAAAATCATTAATTACTGCAAATAACGCAAGAGAGGAGAGGCATCACGTTTTTGGTCAGAAAGAGCACTCAACCATGGTTTCTTTTACAGCCTTTGATATTTAAAAAGTAACGTAGGCATCATATAAACATAAAGAAAGGACAGCAGCAGCACTGGAAATAATTCAGACGCACAACTCTTGTAAAATAAACCTTAATTCACAGTGAGGCATAGCATAATAGCAACAAAACAAAAGAAAACAACAGATAATATTATAGTTAATATCTGAATACTGTGTGCAGATGATTTGTTCTTTTCCACCCACAATACTAATTATGCACACACGCTTTTAGTTTTATGGATTTCCGTATTGTGTGTCAGAAGGCAGGAGCTGTCAATAAAGGGGCACAGCATATGTTGTGCAGTGTAGTCATAATTTGTGCACAGTATTGCTGATGTCCCCAGACAAAAACAAAATAGAAATGAGATAATCGGAGGAAAGAAATTAAAATGTATGATCAGAATTCAGAGAGAAGATTCTGCAACCCACAAGGTGGTCCCTGAATTAAATATTCCTGCGTTTCAATTCATCTGCTGCTTTCTTCTTGCATTTAACTTTCAAGGGGCTCTCTTTAAACCTTCCTACACAGCAGCAAGAAAGATCGCATCTTTGTCCTTCTTTTCCCTTTTGAACCTTGTCTAGAACGATGGGTAGTAGCAACAACAATGGTGTGGCGAGGAGAAGTTGCTTTCCTTTCACTGCAACACAATGGCAAGAACTTGAAAGCCAAGCCCAGGTCTACAAGTGCATGGTGAGTGGGACGCCTGTACCTTCGGAGCTTCTCCTCACAATCAGAAGAAGCTTGGATTCCTCTTCTCTTTCATCTACCTTCTTCTTCTTCAACCAAACTCAACCTAGTAAGTAACTTCGACTTTTTCTGTCGATGCCTCTTTCCTTCTCTTTATATGATTATTGGCTGAGTTCTCTCCGTTGATTTCTGCAGTTGGGTGGAACAGATTTCACATGGGATTTGGTAGGAAGATAGATCCTGAGCCAGGCAGGTGTAGGAGAGCAGATGGTAAGAAATGGAGATGTTCAAAAGATGCTTATGCAGATTCTAAGTACTGCGAAAGGCACATGCACAGAGGTCGAAACCGTTCAAGAAAGCCTGTGGAACTCTTGTCTTCGTCAGCAGCAGCAAATTCCATTCCCATCAATAGCTTGTCTTCATCAATCAAGAAGAATTCGTTGCCTATAAGCTACAGTGGTAAGTACTTACAGTTATCTAAATCCTAAAGGTTGTGATGATAATGGTGCATCATCAGCAAATGCTAATGGTAATAATGAAGCAGCAAATCAAGCCCACGTGCTCTATCCACTTCTTGGATTATCCTCATCTTCTATGGACTCTACTGCAAACTTTTTCTTGGGAGTTGATCATCAGCCTCGTGCATCAGATAAAGATTACAAGTATGGTTATTAGTCTGCTGTTTTAATACATGCATATGTTGTCTTTATGTCAGCACTGTATGTTAATTACATATTTGTGAAAATGCAGAAATAGCAGCATGTGTGAATCTACCTGCCCATTTGTAATGGGCTCATCGTCTCTGTCCCAAATCAAGCAAAGCTCATACCACTACAGTAACACTTGCAATGCTATGAACAATGATGAGAGAGATGAAGATCATCACCGGCCCAAAAAAGTCATGCACCATTTTCTTGATGAACGGCCGCGCAAAGACGAGGGTTTAAATTGGCTTAAGTCAGAGGATAATATGTCCGCTCCTCACACTACAACAAATCTCTCAATTTCAGTTCCAAACTCGATGCATGACTTCTTCACGGCGCAGAAATGGCAAGAATTTATCTCAATTATTTACCGATTTCATCTCTTATTTTAGCTAAGTATCTACTTCCTTGACTCAGTCCTCTGATTTACTCTTGTCGTGCAGAGAAGATCATCAAAGAAGCTGGCATCAAATGAAAGGCGACGAGAGTACACACTTGTGGGCCACTGACTGTCCTTCTCTGCTTGAAAGAACCTGTTCTTTAACTATTCTACTGCGATAGTTTTTCTGTGTATTTATGTGTGTTGATGCAAATCGTATTTCTTTGTTTACCTATTAATGGCTTTGGGAGTATTTACTTGTTTTGAAAGGCATATGCCAGTTTTGCCACACATGTCTTCAGTACTCTTATTACTTCTTCTCTGATCCTCCACCTTCTTTGACTGTGTCTCTGTGGTGTGGTGGCTCTTTCCTAGTCGACGACGACGATGACTTCGAATCAAGGACTCAATTAATTTACCACTAGTGCTTATTACAAGTTTTAGTTTATTCTTAAAGTACAGATCGATCCTTAACGCAGTTATCAAAGAAGAAAGGACCATGCATGCAGTTGAATTATTACAGAAAACATTAACAATCGAATCTTTAACTCAAAGATTAAGACCCAAGAAAAAGGAAGGTAATAAAGATTGCTAACGATGCTGTCAGATATGAAATGGGTCCTCCTCAGGTGGGTGGGTGGGTGTGATTTGATGGGAGGAGAGAATAAGAAAATGAATGGAAAGATGCTCCTTTCCCATCACCCATTCATGTTTCCATGACATTAACTGCTGCAATATCTATCTTCTTTCTTTGTTGAGTGCTGTTTTTTTCTTTAAAGACAGCTTTTGCAGGCTTTTTTTATTACAAAAGACTCAACAAATCTGTAGCTCTGAGCTCCTTCTAATTACAGTACTACTTCATAACCCACTTATGTTACTTTATCCTTGACAGTTTTTGTTAGTTTATTGGCTGTCAGATCATATCAAAGAAAGATCAGTCACCGAAAGTGAGAGAAGAAGAAGACAAGTGAACATAGCAAATAGAAAACTGTTGTACCGGCTTATATTATGACTTAGGCCCATTTCACGATTATTGGGCCTTAGTCTGTTGATATAGGCCCAAGACATAATGAACCCCACGTAATTTCATGTAGTAAACTCGATATTTACAGCTTATTTGTAGCCTTATATATTTACACGTGGTTATATGTCACTGGTTAAGGACTGGGCTGCTTAGGTCTTTAAGAAGCGACTTGTTTTTTAGTTCGTCAACGAATCACGGTCGTTGATATGTGGGGTTTGGTTCATGATTCATATCAATGTGGAAATTCCGAAAGAGAAAATCTAATCCTCTATCAAGATAATGTTGCGAAATGGACAGCGTAACGAAATTGGAAATGACTGTGAGGATAAGTGGAACACGGGAATTTACGTGGAAAACCCCTTTTTAACTTGGGGTAAAAAACCACGGGCGAGGTAGAAATTTATTACTGGGGTAAAACAGGGGTTACAACATCTCAATCTATAAAGGAGAAAACACTCACTATCTCTCTTTATAGTCGGAGCAGATACCGAACAAACCCTCTATTTTTCTCTACCCTCTATTTCTTTCCTCTCTCTATTTCTATTGGTGTTGGTGTGTTTTGGTGTGTTTTCTATAACGAGGGATCAAGCCTATTTATAGGCAAAACCCCCCTCTAATAGATATTATAATATTAATATAATATTATATTATTAATATGGTAGTTGAAGTGGGTTGGTTCACCAACCCACTCAACCTACCATTCTATCAATCTCCCACTTGAAGATTTGATTGATGCACAATCAGATCTTCACACCATTCTTCCAGCTCACCTTTGCATGTTACTTAGATTCTGTCAATCCACATGAGGAACGACACCATATAAACTTGTCCACAGGAATTGCTTTGGTCATGTAGTCTGCCAGATTATCCGCAGTGTGAACTTTTTGCATGTCCACAGTCCCTGCTTCCACTTGTTCACGAACAAAGTGGTATTGCACCCGGATGTGTTTGGTTCTTGAATGATATGCTGGATTCCTTGCAAGATGCAACGCACTCTGGCTATCACAATAGAGAACAATATTCTCCTGTTTGTGGCCGAGTTCTTCCAGCAACATCTTCAACCATATTGCCTCTTTACTGGCTTGCGTAGCTGCGACATATTCTGCTTCCGTTGTTGACGTTACAACAATGGACTGCAGTTTTGAAACCCAGCTTACAGCACCACCAGCAAGATTAAACACATATCCGGTTGTGGATCTGCTTTTATCAAGTTCACCTGCATAATCTGCATCAACAAAACCATGGACAGTAAAATCTGTACCTCCGTAACATAAGGCAAGATCCGAGGTTCCTTTGATATATCTGAGAATCCTCTTAACAGCACTCCAGTGCTCCCGGCCAGGGTTGGACATGTATCGGCTAACAACTCCCACTGCATGGGCAATGTCTGGTCTGGTACAGATCATTGCGAACATTAGACTTCCTACTGCCGATGCATATGGCAGTCGAGACATTTCTATCCTCTCATCTTCATCAGTAGGACACATCTCAGAGGATAGCTTGAAATTAGTAGCAAGAGGAGTAGATATTGGCTTACTATCTTGCATGTTGAACCTCCGCAAGATTTTCTTTAAGTAATTCTTTTGGGAAAGCCAAATCTTCCGCTTGCTTCTGTCTCGAGATATTTGCACGCCAAGGATTTTGTTTGCTGGCCCCAAGTCCTTCATTTCGAATTCACTAGCCAGTTGAGTCTTTAAGTCGGCGATACGACCTTTGTTGGGTCCTGCCACCAGCATATCGTCGACGTACAACAGCAACATGATGAAATCGTCATCGCCAAATCTCTTGAAATATGCACAAGGATCTGAATATAGCCTGTTGTAGCCAAGACTCATTATGAAGGAGTCAAATCTCTTATACCAGCATCGAGGTGCTTGTTTGAGCCCGTAGAGAGATTTGATCAATCTGCAAACCAGATCTTCTTTTCCTTGTTCCTCGAATCCTTCTGGTTGAAGCATATATATTTCTTCATCCAGGTCACCATGGAGAAAGGCCGTCTTCACGTCCAGCTGCTCAAGATGCAAGTCGAATGTAGCACACATTGACAAGACCACCCTGACTGTTGTAAGTCGTACCACCGGTGAGAAAATTTCGTTGAAGTCAATCCCTTCTTTCTGAGCATATCCCTTTACAACCAGTCTAGCACGGTATCGCTCTACCTGGTCATCACCATTCCGCTTGATTTTGTACACCCATTTGTTGCCAATGGGTTTCCTTCCTTGCGGTAATGGCACCAACTCCCATGTCTTATTTTTATAGAGAGCTTCCATTTCCTCTTGCATTGCTGAAATCCACTGACCCACATCTGAATTATTCAGTGCTTCTTGGAAAGTGGTTGGCTCTCCATCCTCCGTTAGAAAACAGTATGCAAGATTACTCTCTATCTCATAATCTGAGTGCCAACTTGGCGGCCTACGCTCGCGTGATGACCGCCAGAGTTCCGGTACTTCAGATTCGACTGGGTCGAGCTCTTCGTGCGCCGGTTCAGCTTCAGAAGAATTATATTGCTCCAATTTTCTTTTCACCGACGTAGTCTTTGTCACACCTTTTGAACTGCTATCATTTTCGACTTGCTCCTCATCGCTATCTTCCAGGAAGATAACATCTCTGCTGATAATCACTTTGTGGTCAGTGAGATCCCACAAGCGATACCCCTTTACTCCATCAGCGTACCCCAAGAATAAACATTTCCTGGACTTTGGATCCAACTTTGTCGTTTCTTGGTTGTGGTACATCGCGTACGTTGAACTTCCAAATATATGGAGGTTTGAATAGTCTGCAGGTGCACCAGTCCACATTTCCATCGGTGTCCGCATCTCTATAGCAGTAGATGGGGCCCGATTCACCACATAACAGGCAGTACAGACCGCTTCCGCCCAGAACTTCTTTTCCAGACCCGCAGTTCTCAACATAGCCCTTGTTCTTTCCAACAGGGTCCTATTCAACCGCTCTGCCACTCCATTCTGTTGTGGAGTGTAAGCCGTGGTGAACTGTCTTCTGATGCCCGCACCTTTGGAGAATTCAGTGAATTCTTTGCCAATATATTCCCCTCCATTATCTGACCGGAGACACTTGATTTTTCTGCCGGTTTCAAGTTCAACTCGCGCCTTGTATGTTTTGAAGATAGGAAACACTTCGTCCTTCTTCTTGATTGGATACACCCAGCATCTCCTGGAGTAGTCGTCTATGAATGATACGAAGTAGTTGGCTCCTCCCAGGGATGCAACCGGTGCTTGCCATACGTCAGAGTGGATCAATTCTAGAATTTCTTTGCTTCTAGAATTTGAAGTGGAGAACTTCAGGCGATGCTGCTTGCTCACAATACAATGCTCGCAGAATGGTAGCGTCACCGTCGTGAGACCAGGAAGTAGATTCTTTTGCGCAAGAATTTTCATGCCTTGTTCAGACATATGACCAAGTTTCTTGTGCCAAGTCATTGTAGACTTTTCGCTTGAACTTGTTGTAGCAACAGATGCTTGCCCTTCTTGCAGAGTCTCTCCCTTCAGTTTGTATAGATTTGCAGCTATCTTTTCTCCCTTCATCACCACCAGTGCTCCTTTGGAAACCTTCATTATCTTATTCTCCAATTCAATTTTTGAAACCAAGATCATCAAGTTGCCCCACGGACAACAGATTTTTCTTCAAGCCCTCCACATGTCGGACAGCATGGATGATACGCACAGTGCCATCGTACATCTTTATTTGAATAGTACCGACCCCGACAATCTTCAGCGCTTGGTCATTGCAGCTGTAGACATACCCTCCAAAAGTTGGCTCGTATTGATGAAACCATTCCTTTCGAGAGGTCATGTGGAAAGTAGCTGCTGAGTCCATGAGCCACACGTCGTTGAATCTTCCATTTTCAGCGATAGTGGTTGCGGCTTCACACACCAAGGCAATTCCATCGTCGGTAGTGTTGGCGGCGTTTCCTTGGGCATTTGAATTTTTATTTAGAGCCCAACAATCTTTCTTCAGATGACCTTTCTTGCCACAGTGGTAACATTTTATAACCTTCTTATTTTTGGTAACAAGGCTTTGCCGTTTTTGACTCCCACTTGGACCAGACTCTCCGGGTCTTGGCCGTTTTCGATTCATGTTTGGACCACGTGCTCCTGATCTTGCCCTCGTTACTGCCAATGCTTCCGCCTGTTGGGACGTTATCAACTTGTCTTCTTTGTTATTGCGCCGACTTTCTTCTTCGAGAACCGCAGTTGCATTATTGTCGAAGATAAGTTTCCCCGCAGCTTGGTTGTTGCTCAGATTGATGACGAGTTGATCGTAGGAGTCTGGCAGGCTTTGAAGCAGAAGCTCAGCACGTTCACTTGGCTCTATTTTGTAGTCCAAGTCTTTAAGAGAGAATAGAGTATTCAACTTGTTGATGTGCTCGGTCATTGAAGAAGATTCTTCCATTCGTAGATGATACAATTTTCTTTTCAGAAAAATTCGGCTGTGGAGTGACTTGACTTGATACAGCTTCTCTAGATGATCCCAGATTTCTTTCGCACTATTTTTCTCCTCGATGCTTGATAATATATCATCTGCTAATGTCAGATGGATATTGGCGATGGCTCTCCCGTCTATCTTCTTCCATTTGACATCACTTGTCATTGTTGTTGGTTTGCCAGTGATCGCCTCCAGACAATTTTCTTTTAGTAAAATTGCCTTAATCCTCATTTTCCACAGTGAGTAGTTTCTCCCGTTGAATTTCTCAATTTCATTTTTAGCTGCCATTTTTTTTTTCACGTCGCTATCGTCGGAGAAATTCAACAGTCCAGCCAAATAGTACTGATCAGATAATTTGCAGAAAGGGTAGCGACCAGCTTTCAAGACAAAATTACCCTTCTAAGTAAATTCCCAGATGAGATCTGGTGGGGTCACTATGTGTCCCGCTTGGCACCAGCCACCTAGACAGAACTTACTTACACAGTCTATTACCACGACTTGCCAAAAAACTCTTCCGTAACGATAAACCTTTTCGATATCCTTTCTGATGTGGAAGATCAGACAAAGCTGCAACCACAGAGCATAATCGGAATATCAATCAGGGCTGGCTCTGATACCACTTGTTGCGAAATGGACAGCGTAACGAAATTGGAAATGACTGTGAGGATAAGTGGAACACGGGAATTTACGTGGAAAACCCCTTTTTAACTTGGGGTAAAAAACCACGGGCGAGGTAGAAATTTATTACTGGGGTAAAACAGGGGTTACAACATCTCAATCTATAAAGGAGAAAACACTCACTATCTCTCTTTATAGTCGGAGCAGATACCGAACAAACCCTCTATTTTTCTCTACCCTCTATTTCTTTCCTCTCTCTATTTCTATTGGTGTTGGTGTGTTTTGGTGTGTTTTCTATAACGAGGGATCAAGCCTATTTATAGGCAAAACCCCCCTCTAATAGATATTATAATATTAATATAATATTATATTATTAATATGGTGGTTGAAGTGGGTTGGTTCACCAACCCACTCAACCTACCATTCTATCAGATAATGCTCCCACTTCTTCAAGGTATGTTTATAAAGATAAATATTATATTATTCCATTATTATATAGCATTAATACGATGTCAGTGGGTTATGTGGTACAAAAGACCAATTCTTTTCTCTGCTTTGTCGGTTTTAATTGTGTTCAGTTCTGATAACTTATTTCAGCCTTTTCTGGGTATTCTGATTTTCTCTGTATCTTCATAAATATTACTTCTTCTTTGTCTCTTGAAGAAAAGCTTCGTGAGATCTTCATGGTGGCATTCATGGCTAAATCTGAGCATTAGATTTAGGTTTGTTTATTTATTTATTTTTTATATTTACCATTTTAAGAATTCAGCTCCTATCCCCATATGCAAAAACTGCAAATCTTTTCTAGTACGGTTCCAAGAATTGAATTCCTTATTTTGTTCTTGCTTTTTGTCTCCTTTTCTCATAGTATTAATTTTAAATCCCATTTTTGCCATGTATGAGATGTTTCAGCACAGCAATTCGTTTTTCTTGAAAACTTGAAATGATGTCCAAATGAACATATGAGATTTTGTGCCATTTAAGTTTTTTTTTTTGGCTAAGTACGTTGAAAAAAATTCCCCTTTTGTGGAAATAGTAGTTACTTTAATCACATCCAAATCAGCCCCTCAAATTATATACTACAGATAGTGATGCAATAACAAGAACTGCAATGATTAAAGCAAACTAATGATTTTCCGCAAATAAAAACTTGATCAATCTCAGCATTTTAATATTTACATTTTATACATGTTTCTTGCTCCATCCATCCTTTTCATGAAAAGCAGCACTTGTTGAATCTTTATCATGGTTATTATAGCTAAAGTTCAGACCTTGTCTCTTATGCCCAATTTGTCTTCATAAACAAATCAAGAAAACCTTATCATGACTTTTCCCTTGCCTTTTTGTTTATGCATTAAACACAAGTACATAGTAACATAGGAGATAATGGGTGATACCGCCGAAAAATAGATCTGCCACGTCGGACGGCTAACAGACTTATTCCCGCCTAGACTCCACCGCACGCGTCACCTAATCACTCGAAAACAGAATAAAGTTGGGGGGATCGTTTGCCCTCTTGCCTAGGTCAAGAGGGTAGTTTCCATTTTCCAGGTGTAAGGTAGCATAGAAAGGGTGTAGTGTGTGTTTTGTGAGTAATCAATTTGGCAGAGTAACAGTAGGATACGTAAGAAATCGATACCTGTTTTTGAGTACCTTAGCAGTATTTATAGGCTTTTGTCCTTGGGCAGTTTCTAGAGCGGTTGAGACCCACGTTCTGTAATTCCAGGGGTCGAGCTCCCTCGTCGCCCATGATGGCCCATCTTCTTGACGGGCGGGTTTTTAGACGGTTATCCCTCCCACGTTCGGTTATTGTGATTATGGGAAGTTACATTGGTTTGGGGTCTGCTTTTTCGAAGAAAGTATCCCTGTCCTCGGTCAACTTGCCCGAGGGACCGAGCCCGAGCTCTCTCTTTTTCTTGATGGGATCTGTTGGAGCGCCCTAGGGCCAGGAGTCCTCGGGATGTAGAACCGAGGGAGCTTCAATGTCCTACTTCCTATGGATTCGGCCTTATCCTATAGTCCCGAGGCACGTATCCATGGTAAGATCATCTCCTAGCAGGGTAGTTGGGTCGGTTGAGATGGGTCGGGTATTTTGCCACGGGGTCGGTTAGCCCCGAGGGTAACAATAGTCCCCCCTTCGAACAGTCCAAAAGAAGTATGGTGAATTTTGGACGTTTTTTGTGGGGCGGTGGCAAAATATCCGAGTCATCGTGGTTCCGAAGGTTGCTGTTGGGCTTTGCTTCGTTCGCTTTCTCTCGGATGTGGGCCTACTATCTCTTCCTAAAGGGTTTTAAACATCGTTTCACATTCCCAGCCACGTGTCGCGTTTGTATTGGTTGGTTCTGATGGGACGTCTGGGCGGGAATTCTGGCGCCCGTTCTGAGACTTGACGTGGGCCGGGCGACGCGGTTCTTTTCTGCCCGTTGATTAAATTCTTATCCAAAGGCCCCGATTGATCGAATGGGCCCTATATATACCCCACTTCCTCCTTCATTCGCTTTCTTCACCTTCTCTCACTACTCTCTCTCCTCGCGAAGTTCCCGAGTTCCCGAGCCTTCCTGCCTTTAGGTCTTTGTAAGTATTTCTTCCCTTAGCTCTCTTTCCTGCCTAGATATGTCTTCTTATTCCGGTGAGGATTCCCATGTTTCTTCGGGTAGTTTTTCTGAGGGTTCGGAAGGTTCGGGTAGTAGTGGTAGTGGTTCTTCTGCTAGTGGTAGTGATTCTTTTGAGGGTTCGGGTAGTCATGTAGTTAGTGTGGGGAACGATTCTCGAGGGAATGAGGGAAGTCTTCGGGGTTCTTCCCGGAGTACGGGCTCTGTAGATTCTGAAGCCACCCGTTCGACCCCTGTTGCCTCCCAACCTTCCATTATTAGGGAGCCGATTCCTCCACCTTCCATTATTAGGGAGCCGATTCCTCCTCGGGAGGAGGACTTCCCCGGCCCAGGACCTTTTCGTCGGGCCTTCAGTGCTTGGGTTAGGGAGGTCGAAGCTTTTAGAGCTGGTCGTCCCGGCGTTCGCTGGCACCAAATCAAGGTTTCTACCTTTAAAGCCGCGGATCTCCCTAGATTGCAATCTGTTTCCGGTATGCCCCGGGACTTTGAGATTAGGATCCCTTCACCTACCGATTTAGCTAGTTCCCCTCCCGAGGGCTTCGGTACATATTTTTTTGATCAAGTAGAGATGGGTCTTAGGTTTCCAGTCCCCCGATTCGTAGTCGACATCTGTAAATACTTCGGGATCTGTCCCGCTCAGCTGCCCCCAAATTCTTTTAGTCTTCTTCTCTCTATGGCTGTTATTTTGAGCCATTATCGCTATACCCCCTCGGTCTCAATGTTATTAGCCTTTCTGAGGTTAAACAAGAAGGAGGAGGGAAAATTTTTCTTCTCCCCGACCCGGAGACCTGACCTCATCCAGGGTAACCCTTCTTCTCATAAGGGATGGGTGAGCAAGTTTTTCTTTGTTAAGCCTCCTGCTGATTGTGCCGAGCAAGAGTTGATTCCTTTTTCTTGGAACGACAATGCCTCTGCCTCTAATCCACTTTCTCCCGAGCCTCCTGCTCGGGTAGAAGCATTCCTAGGCAGAGTGGGTAGCCGTCGGTATTATGCCAAAAAACTTCGTAATGAAGAACTTCTCTGTGCCCACGGGTTCTCCTCAAAAGCCGTTCTCCTCACCGGAACTATAGGTATATAGCCAGACCCCTACTGTACCTTTGCTTCGGTTTTGAGTTCCTCTAACAGTCTTTCATTCATTTTTTGTAGCTGAAAGGATGTCTTTGGCCGAGGTCATCGCGATTGCCGACGAAGAGGATGAGGATCTTCCCCAGCCGAATCCTCAAGGAACTGCCCCGAACACCCGTTCCAGGAGCAAGGGCAAGGCTCCAGCTTCCTCCTCAGGGGCAAAAAAGTCTGCGCCGAAGCGAGCGGCTCCTTCCCCGAAGGGGGCCTCGGCGAAAAGAACCCGAGCTTCTTCAAGTCATCCCGCTTCCTCTTCTCCGGGGGACACCATCGCGTTGGGTCGGGCTAAGCAACCTGCCTTCTTCAACAACCCCTCCCAGGATGAGAGCTGGGAGTTCCTTCGGGAATTCCCTGATGAGGCTAACAGGCATTATTCTCGCGAGCTCTCCTACCTTGACCTCCGAAGCCTTCTTGGTGTTACCCTCGGGCAGGTATGTATCTCTCAGAAGATTTTTTACTTCGTCGGGCGATTTTAATCTTATCGAACCCCCATTAATGCAGTCCCTTTCCCTGGCGACTGAGGTCACAAAACGCGTCTCCCGTCTTGCCGAGCGGAATAAAGCTCTGTCTCAAGCCGAGGACGAGTACCGCAAGCGGGTAGCGGAGTTGGAACGCGAAGTGGCCGAGGCTAAGGTTCGGGAGAAGAAGCTCCAGGAGGACACAGCAGAGCTCCAGCGCCATCTTTCTCGATCAGAAGTGGATCGAGTTGAGGAAAAGAAGAAGTGGGACGAGGATCTGGAGATGAACTACGTCCCCAAGCGCCATCATCTGACCGATATGAAGACCTTCTTCAAATGGGGCTTCTACGGGTGCATCTCCGAACTTCGGGCACATGGGTACAGTAAGGCAGATCACCCTTTTAGGTTCTTGAATGCTATCAGGACCTTGAAGGAGGCCCCTTCTGGGGGCTATCTACCCGAACCCCGAGACGAGAGCGGTCCCTCGAGGACGCCGAGTGTGCCGGTTCCTGCTGCAGTTGTGGCCGAACCTCAGCCCGAGGAGATGCGAGGTGCCTCCGGGGATGAAGCCCGTGATGACGCTGAGAAGTCTGTTGAGGAGGAGACTCGCGAAGAGCAGGCTAAAGGGGGAGAAGGAGAGGGTCTAGGGGTTGAAGATCGAGGGGATGCGGAGAAGCCCGGGGAAGTTACCGGGGGTGAAGATCAGGCCAGCTAGGCCATTGGAGGATTTTTCTTTTATGTCTTTTATTTATATGGGAATGTAACGAACCCTATTATATATATATATGTATTTCCCTTCTGTCTTGAACATAGCCCTTCGGGGCATAGTATTTGAATGTAGTGCCTCCGGGCTTCTTTATCTTTCCTGTATTCCCGGAGCAGATAGTTCCCCTTATGTTATTTCTTGTGCTTCCCCGCCTTTTTGTTAGTAGAACAATTGGCCTCGAACCATTCGTTTCCCGAGGGTCTTGAGTGCGTCGGGCTAGGAGCAAACATTCCCGACGACTACTCACCCGAGGATCTAACCCGAGGTCCAATCCTAGCCTCCGAGAATATGACCAAGTATGCCGGCGAAATTTTCGGGTATCCATCTCGAGGAGTATTGTATGCCCGATCTTTAGCCCGAAAAAATCGCGAATCTGGCCGAAACGTCCCCTGGTTTTCCTGGGGTGATGTACCCGGTATTTTAGCAACGGTTACTTCAAGACCCGATTTATCCGAAGATTTGGCGAGGGGATCTCGGGGCTAACGCGTGTCGGACCGTATCTAACCATTTCAAATTTGAACTTCTTATCTTTCTGCCCAAGCCTGAAGCGTATCTATAAATTTGTGGCCTTCTTCCTCCATGATTCCTTAATCCCTTGCCTCTAGTTCCTCCGTATCGTATTGTGCCTCTCATTTTATAATTTCTTCATGGCTTCCTCTTCTTCTTCTAAGGGTAAGCGTGTTGCTGCCTCTTTTCCCCAAACAGAGCCTTTTCCTTTCAATTTTGGCAGCTCCTCGAGTTTTCGCTTTGACTTGGATGAAAAGCCTGATCCGGCCTCCAATGTGAAATCACCTTTCCCTCAAGGAGATGATGAGGACAAAGCTTATCGTAAGAGCTTGGCCCGATGGTCTGCCGAAGCGGAGGAGGCTCGATCCAAAGCGAACCTCCCGTGGTATCGGACAAAAGTATCAACCCTAAGCCCGCAACTGCTTCGAGAATATCTGGAGCGGGCTAGAATCCCCCCCGACTACGAGGTTCAATTGCCCGGGCCCCTGCAAGTGGCGTCCTTGCCTCCTACTGGTTTTTTGACATTCTTTACTGACCAAGTGGATATGGGGCTGAGGTTCCCTATCCCCTTTTTCCTTCTTGATCTTTGCGAAGCCTTAGGCATCTCCCCTGGTCAAATATTTCCTAACTCCTGTAGTTTGCTCCTAGCTCTAGCTGCCATTGCTCGTAAGCTTAGCTTTCCCCTCACTACCGAACTGATTCTTAATTTCTTCCGTGTGTGTGAGAGGGATGTAGGCAAGTTTGTTTTCGTTCCTTCTTCTGATGTCCTTCATGATAATTTCACTGCTACCAAGGGATGGATGAACAAATTCTTCTATGTGCGCCCTTCACCCCAGCATCGGGATCGCCGATTTTCCTTACTCCGGTGGCAGGATCATTGCCAGGCCTCGGGTTATGAGCCCGAGCTCGTGAGGGCATTCATGGATCGGGTTGGCAGCCAAAGCTATTCTGTGAGGGAATTGGTATCCGACGTTCCCGCGGGGACAGCTACCTCTTCACGTATTCTTGGTATGTTTTTCCTTGGTCTTTACTGGTTAGTTCTTCCGTCCCTAACTATTTCTTTTCCTACAGTGAGCGATGGTTCGGGTGTTCTGCCCGTCTTGACCGTCAGAACTAGGGGTGCCTCGGTACGTGAACGTGGAGTCAGCAGTAAGGCCTCGGGTGATAATCCCGAGGACGAGGCATTAACTCCTCGTCAAGAAGTGGGACGTCCTAAGCGGGTGAGACCATCACCGCCTACACCCCCTGTTTCTCTGCGCGAGGGTCCTTCCTCATCTCGACCGGCTCTTCATCCTCACTTCTTGCTGGAGAGAGATGGAGAATCCTCTTTGGCTTACATGATGAACTTCCTGACTCCTGAGGAGAAGGACTTTGCCAAAGAGCTGTCTGATGGCCTTTTCTGGAAAGAATGGGCTTTAGCCTTGAGTCAGGTAAGTTTTCCGCCCCCTAACCAAGACTTTAGCCTTTAGCCTTTAGCTTTTAGATTGCTTCTCTGTGTCTTCAGGCTTATTCCCTATCCTGTGAGGGGGCTCGGCGATATCGTCTCCAGCAAAAAATGGTTGACTCAGCGAGATCTTGTAACGTGGAGATGACAATGCGAGTTAGTGAGGAGGCTCAAGAGGTTGGTCGCTTGAAGGATCAATTAGCAAGGGCTCAGTTCGAAGTTGGCAAGCTCCGACAAGAGCTTCATTCGGAGAGGGAGATTCGTCGTAGCCGGGAGCATCAGCCCAACCCTAAGCTGGTTCCCGAGGAAAGAGTTTCCGAGGCTGCCAATATGTACTTCAACTTCGGATTCCAAGGTTGTCTGTCTCAGATCAGGGCGAATGGTTTTCCAGAGAGCGCGCATCCTTTTAATTTCTTGAATCCTGAGGCGGCTTATATGGCATTAGCTCCTCGTCGTTCCCCACCGAAGCCAGTGAAGGGAAAAAGTCTTTGGGACGAGTTTGATTTGGGTGAGAGTAGTGATGCTTCCCGAGGGGATGGCCCCGCCGAGAAGGATTAGTCTAATGTCCTTTCGTAGAGTCTAGTTTCCTGTCTTACTTATTTCCTTGTCGTCCGTTGGTGTCTCTGCTTTTCGTCTTCTTCCTTCCTGTTATGAACTTTGCAGTACTTTTAAATAAATAAAGGACTTTTAGTTACCTGAACATCGCTTCCTGTTCAATGCCCATCCTATTTATCCTTGGTGATTTATGGGAGTAATGAGGCCTCTTTCCCCCGGGTCGAGGGCGTCCCCCCGATCCCAGGAGTGGCCTCGGTGATCTCGTGAGATGCTTTTTGCGTCCTTTAACCAATATTGATGTTGTATTGCTTTATCGTCAAGGGACGTTTCACGTGCATGGTCTATATTACCCGAGGGATGTAATCCCGAGGGGCCTTCATTTGCCTCTAGCCTAATAGAGGTGGCGCTGCCTCCGTAGAGGGATATCGGTGTGCGCAAAAAGGTTTCTTTTCCCCTTAGGGAATATCTCAGCCTCGCGTAGAGGGAATTCAGTGTGCGCAGTTTATGTTACCCGAGGGATGTTATCCCGAGGGGCCTTCTTTGCCTCTAGCTTATATAGAGGTGGCGCTGCCTCGCGTAGAGGGATAGCAATGTGCGCAAGAATGTTTTCCCTTTAGGGAATGTTTCAGCCTCTCGTAGAGGGAATTTAGTGTGTGTAAAGGAGATCACCTTGTTGGGGTTGTTCCGAGGGATTTTTGTGACAATTGTCTTCTTGGGAAGTGGAGTGTCTTCTACCCGGGTCTTCGTGTCTTTTTAAGTTCTTTGGATGTTGGGTCGGGAGTTCCTCGTACGAACAGAGAATAAACTTCATTAATAATCCAGCGTAGTTTACATCTCAAAAGCAATAGAAGTAAACTTTAAAGAAATAATGTGCGAAAATCAAAGAGAAAACATATGCGAATGAGGGTACCCCCCTCTAGGGATAGTATTTCCGTAGCTTCCGGGCGTTCCAAGGGCGATCGAGCCGTTTTCCGCTGGTGTCCTCGAGATAGTAGGAGGCTTCTCCTGCTTTCTTGACGACTCGGTAAGGTCCTTCGAACTTGGGTTCTAACTTCTTCCTTCCTTCTTGATTTAGAATCTCTTTCATCACGAGGTCCCCTTCCTCGTACCTCTTGCTTCGGACTCGGCGATTGTAAGACTTGGTCATCCTCCTCTGGTAGGCGGCCATCCTGATGGCGGCTCTTTCTCTTCCTTCCTCGATAAGATCGAGATCTTCGGTGCGGAGCTGGTCGTTGTCTTCAGGGTAAGTAAGGATTCGGGCGCTTTCCATTCCGATTTCCGCGGGTAGCACTGCTTCGCTCCCATAGACCAAGCTGAAAGGAGTCTCACTGGTCCCCTCTCGAGGCGTTGTCCGGTATGACCAGAGGACACTTTGAAGCTCATTGAACCATGACTTCTCGAGCCCCTCAAGTCGGGTCTTCAACCCTTGCACTATGGTACGATTTGTCACCTCAACCTGGCCGTTGCTTTGTGGATACGCTACCGAGGTAAATATTTGCTCTATCCCGAGCTCACCACACCATTCCTTTAGCTTCTTTCCACTGAATTGCCTCCCATTGTCAGATACTAGTCTCCTGGGGATTCCGTAGCGGCAGATGATGTTTTTCCAGATGAAGGTGGTGATAGCGGCTTCGGTGATCTTGGCCAAGGCTTCAGCTTCAACCCATTTCGAGAAGTAGTCCACAGCTACTAACAAAAACTTCTTTTGAGCCACGTTTCCGGAGAATGGCCCAACAATGTCGAGTCCCCATTGGTCAAAGGGGCAAGGGGAGGTTACTGACTTCATTGCCTCAGCGGGCATCCTCTGTAGACTGGCGTGCTTCTGGCAACTGAGACAGCTTCGGACTGTCTTAATGGCATCGCCCTTCATAGTTGCCCAAAAGAAACCTGCGAGGAGTGCTTTCCTTACCAAGGCCCTACCCCCAATGTGGCTCCCACAAATACCCTCATGTATTTCCCGAAGGACATATTCTCCTTCTTCCTTGGATATGCATCGTAGGAGGGGTCCCGCGAAAGACCGTTTGAACAGAGTTGTATCAATTAGGGTGAACCTTGGAATCTTTCGCATGAGTTTTTGGGCTTGAGCTTTGTCCTCGGGAAGGATCTCGTGGCGCAGGTATTGGTAGATCTCGTGTCTCCAGTCCTCTCGGGCGATGTCGGGTTCGAGCGCGTTTTGGTCTTCTATTTGCCAAATGGTTAGGACCTTTCCCTTTTCCTCAAGTGGGCCAATGGCGCTTGCCCACTTGGCTATCTGATCTGCCTTCTCATTCTGGGCTCGGGTGATTAAGACGATCCTAAGTTCTTCAAAGCTTCCTTTAATTTCCTCGAACGCCCTGACATATTTTTCTAAATTCGGGCCCTTAACGGCGAAGTTCCCCTCTAGTTGCTGAACCACGAGTTGGGAGTCCGAGTGCACCAGTAATCGGGTGATCCCCATTCTCCGTGCCGCTCGGAGTCCAGCAAGCAGCGCCTCATATTCTGTCTCATTGTTTGATGCCTTGTGGTCGAGCCTAATAGCCAGATTGGTCTCTTCTCCCCAGGGTGATATGAGAAGTATCCCGACTCCATTCCCTGAACTGCAGGAAGAACCATCCACGAACATCTTCCATACCTCTTCAGGACCATCGCCGATTATTTCCACCATAAAATCGGCCAATGCCTGTGCTTTGATCGCGGCCCGAGGTTTGAAGTGAATATCGTACTCTCCTAATTCCGTCGACCACTTGACTACCCTTCCCGAGACGTCTGGCCGCGTGGCGATCTTCCCGATGGGTTGATTGGTCAGCACCACAATCGGGTGTGATAAGAAGTATGGTCGTAATTTCCTGGCAGTGATAAGAAGGGCCAACAGAAGTTTTTCGGAATTTGTGTACCTTGTCTCGGGGCCTTTCAAGATGTGGCTGACGAAATAGATTGGTTTCTGTACTCCTTCCTCTTCCCGAACCATTACGGAACTTATGGCCCGAGGCGATGCTGCCAGGTAGACTATCAACTCCTCCCCGGGCGACGGCTTGTTAAGCACGGGCAACTTTGTCAAATATTCTTTCAAGTCCTGGAAGGCTCTCTCGCACTCGGGTGTCCATTCGAAGTTTTGGACTTTGCGCAACACTTTGAAGAAGGGTAAGCTACGGTCCGCGGATCGGGAGATGAATCGCGAAAGAGCGGTGATCCTCCCTGTCAACCTCTGCACCTCATTTAGACTTCGGGGAGATGTCATATCCAACAAGGCCTTGACTTTGTCGGGATTAGCTTCAATTCCTCGCCTCGTCACCATGTATCCTAAGAACTTTCCTGAACTGACTCCAAAGGTGCACTTGCTAGGGTTCATCTTCAAGTTGTATCCTCGGGCGGTCGAGAGTGTTTCTTGAACATCGGCCAGGAAGCAACTTCTTTCTCGGGACTTGATTAGGATGTCGTCGACATAGACTTCCACGTTCCTTCCGATTTGATCCTTGAAAACCTTGTCCATCAACCTCTGGTATGTGGCACCGGCATTCTTTAGCCCGAAGGGCATAACTGTATAACAGTAGGTCCCTCCGGCGGTTATGAAGCTTGTCTTTTCTTGGTCTTCCTCGGCGAGTAGGATCTGGTTATATCCTTGAAAAGCGTCGAGAAAGCAGAGTAGCTCATGTTCTGAGGTGGAATCAACCAACTGATCTATCCTGGGTAAGGGATAGCAGTCCTTCGGGCATGCTTCATTTAGGTTTCGGAAATCCACGCACATGCGCCATTTGCCCGAGGACTTTGGAACCAAGACCACGTTCGAGAGCCAGGTGGGGAACTGAACCTCCCGAATGTGGCCTGCTTCCAACAACTCTTCCACCTGTCGTCGTGCCTCGGCATTCATCTCAGCGCTGAAATGCCTCCTTTTCTGAAAGACAGGTCGAACGGCTCGGGAGACATTCAATTTATGCTCGATGATTCCTCGGTCGATGCCTATCATATCCTTAGAGGTCCACGCGAACGCGTCCTTGTTCCTTTTTAGTAATCTGATTAAGCCCTCCTTCAGGTCTAGGGGAAGATCTTTGGCGACTTTTACTACCCCTTCGGGCGGATTGATCACCACTTCTTCGATTTCTTCCTCCTTGTCTTCTTTCTGAGCAATTCCTATGGTGTACAGCGTTTCCCTGCCCCTCGGGTAGTCTTCTCTTCGTGTTTTAGAGGATTTGATCTCTACCCGAACTTCTTCCACATAGCATTTCCTAGCCATCTTACGATCTCCCAAAACTTCCCCTACTTTGTCTCCCACGGGGAACTTTACTTTCTGGTGAAGTGCCGAAGCAATAGCCATGAAGGAAGTGAGGGCAGGTCTCCCGAGGATGATGTTGTATGGGCTCTTCCCGTTGATGACCATGAAGGGCGTGATCCGTGTTTTCCTCATGTCACCTTCCCCGAGGGAGAGTGGTAGATGTAATATTCCCATTGCCTCGATACAATGTCCCGTGAAGCCAAATAGAGCTGTTTCTACTCTGTCCATAGGGTATGCTCCTATGTCCATCTGATCAAGGGCCCTCTTGTAAATGATGTTGACGGAACTTCCATTGTCAATGAAAACCCTTCCAACGTCATGATTGGCTACCTCTGCTCGAATAACTAGGGCGTCTTCATGGAAATCGTCACCTCCATGGAAGTCTTCGGGACCAAAACTGATGGTAGGGCCCGATCGTTTGCTTCCTACTTTGATTTCGAAATTTTCCAAACGGCGGGCTCCTGCCTTCCTCGCCCGATTGGAGTCTCCTCCCGTTGGTCCTCCTGATATGATATTGATCTGACGCGGCGCAGGTTTCTCTGGAGATCTCCGTCGTCCTGCCTCCCTGTTGTCTTGATTCCTTTGATTATCATTTCCTCCAGGCCTCGGGCCTCGCCTATCTTCCCTTTCTGGCGTCCTCCTCCGAGCTTCCCTTGGACGATCTTGTCGCGTGTTAGGACGGTTTCCAATTCCAGGGTATCGGGGTTTGGACCCGAAGCCCCCTTCAACTCCTGCCAACTTAGCTCGAGCTTCAGGGTTGGTTGCAATTAGCTTCTCTAGCTCTCGATTTAATTGAAAACATTCCTCCGTAGTATGTCCATACTCGTGATGGTAGTTACAGTAAGTGTCGGATATTGGTCGCCTCGGGTTACCATCGATATAAGGTGGTCGGCGAAGAAAGTCGTTTTCCTCGCATATCTCCAGCGCTCGTATTTTGTTTACGCGCAATTTCGAGTAATCAACCCGTGGGAGTGGAGGCACCGGATAGGGGCGATCTTCCCTTCGGGGAAACACTCTTCGGTCCTGGTTTCTCGGTGGGCTTTTTCGGCGTTCTCGTGGGGGACTCTTGCGTTTTCTTTCCTCGGGTTCCCGAGCTTGTGATTCTTCTACTCGAACATATTTCTCAACCCGAGCTATCAGTTCTTCTACTGTGGTAGGATATTTCTTCACCAATGATCTGAACAGATCCCCGTCCCTTAAACCGTGGTGAAACGCCCCGATAAGCAACTCGGGCGCTATGTTGGGGACCTCCATCTTCACCTGATTAAAACGCCGAAGATAGTCTCTTAAGCTCTCCCGATCAGCTTGTTTTATGTTTAATAACTTTACTGCAGATGAGGGGCGTCTTCTGTTGCTTGAGAAGTACTTCAAAAAGTGGCTGGTTAGGTCATGGAAACTCCTAATTCCTCCTGGGGGCAAAAGAGTAAACCATTGTTGGGCCCCTCCTGACAGAGTGGTCACGAAGAGTCGGCATTTGACGGGGTCGCTAAGTTGGTATAACGCCACGTTTCCTTCGAAAGCGGCTAAATGGTCTTCAGGTGGCCCGGAACCGTCATATTTCCTCATTTCAAAAGATCGGAAGTGTTCGGGCAATGGAGCCGCGAGCACCTCGGGAGAAAACGGTGAAGCCCGAGGGACGATTGGGACTTCGGGCGGGTTTGCGAGATTTTGCAGCTGGCGAATCTCCTCTCTCATTTTTTCCAAGTCGGCTGCATGTTGATCGGCGCGCTGTTGGTCAGTGCGTTGCTGGTCAGTGCGTGGCTGATCAGTGCGTTGCTGATCGGCACGTCTTCTTCTCTCAGCTCGAGCTCTCCTCTGCATCGATGCTAGGGTGTGGTTACCATCGCTACGTTCTCCAGTGCCGGATTGAGCGTCTCGCTCTCCGTTTGTCTCGTGTTGGCCTTCTTCACGCCTGGCGTTGCGTCCTCCATTCTGCCCGAGTCCATTCCCTCTCTGGTTTCTTTCGGCCATCAAGACTCCCACGTCATTCCCGATTCTTCGCATTTCTTGCATGATGGTGGCGAACATCACGGCTGGATCTGCCGGGTTCTGCCCGTTACCGTCAGGTGGCGGCACATGATCATTCTCGACAACTACCATACTGAATTTCTATTAATGAGAAACCTAAACGTTCCCACAGACGGCGCCAAGTTGATACCGCCGAAAAATAGATCTGCCACGTCGGACGGCTAACAGACTTATTCCCGCCTAGACTCCACCGCACGCGTCACCTAATCACTCGAAAACAGAATAAAGTTGGGGGGATCGTTTGCCCTCTTGCCTAGGTCAAGAGGGTAGTTTCCATTTTCCAGGTGTAAGGTAGCATAGAAAGGGTGTAGTGTGTGTTTTGTGAGTAATCAATTTGGCAGAGTAACAGTAGGATACGTAAGAAATCGATACCTGTTTTTGAGTACCTTAGCAGTATTTATAGGCTTTTGTCCTTGGGCAGTTTCTAGAGCGGTTGAGACCCACGTTCTGTAATTCCAGGGGTCGAGCTCCCTCGTCGCCCATGATGGCCCATCTTCTTGACGGGCGGGTTTTTAGACGGTTATCCCTCCCACGTTCGGTTATTGTGATTATGGGAAGTTACATTGGTTTGGGGTCTGCTTTTTCGAAGAAAGTATCCCTGTCCTCGGTCAACTTGCCCGAGGGACCGAGCCCGAGCTCTCTCTTTTACTTGATGGGATCTGTTGGAGCGCCCTAGGGCCAGGAGTCCTCGGGATGTAGAACCGAGGGAGCTTCAATGTCCTACTTCCTATGGATTCGGCCTTATCCTATAGTCCCGAGGCACGTATCCATGGTAAGATCATCTCCTAGCAGGGTAGTTGGGTCGGTTGAGATGGGTCGGGTATTTTGCCACGGGGTCGGTTAGCCCCGAGGGTAACAATGGGCATTCCTTAAAAACCCAATATAATATCATGATAATAATGCCTGTATAAAAATTGTCTCTCTTCTGCCTTTTGATTATCCCCTCACAAGTAAATCTCCCCTCATTCTTTATGTTCCTTGTGTTTCTGTCTCTCTCTCCCTCCCTCTCTCTCTCGCTAATAGATTGAGATTCCCATTTGAAAAATCAAGAGACGAAAATGGAAGGCGATGGTCAACTAGAAGGAAAGGTCGTCCAAAGCTTTCAGAAAAGCTTCGTTCAAGTACAAAGCATTCTTGATCAGAATAGGCTTCTGATCAATGAGATCAATCAGAATCAAGAATCGAAGATCCCTCACAACCTTAGCAGAAACGTGGGCTTGATCAGAGAACTCAACAACAACATCAGAAAGGTCGTCGATCTCTACGCAGATCTTTCGTCTTCTTTCTCGAGATCCATGGATAATAATAACAACAGCAATGGCATCCTTGAAGCTCATTCATCTGAAGGATATCATTCTTCGAGCGCCCACAAGAGGCTCAGGCCTGGGTAGTTTTCAGACGAGGAAGATCAAAGCTCATCAAGACATGGGTTTTTTCTTGGAGTGTGACAAGATAATAGCCCAAGAACTCATTCATTATTATCAGATCAGCTAGGGTTCTCTCTACTCATGTTCAGATATTTTACTTTTATTTTCTCCTTAGTTTTCTTGAAGATTTCATTTCGACCAACTTTTGACTTCGACTTAGCGGGCCTTTAAGTTAGGCCCAAACAAATCTTTCCAATTTTGATGGCCCACTAATGGCCCAATGTCATAGTAATAGCCCGCGTATAAATGGTAGCTTTAGACGAAAGCCCTCATCTTTGTCTCTACGTTTCGTCGTCTCCACTCTCCACCAAGCATATCGTATAGCTGCAGTTTTATCCTTAGATCTATTGTTTCTCAAAACATGGCGACTCAGATGAGCAAAAAGAGAAAGGTTGTCGTTATCTGAATTTTTTTCTCTATAGTTAATCAATGACTGGATCGTATGCTACTTTTCTGACAGTTCGTCGCTGATGGAGTTTTCTTCGCGGAACTGAACGAGGTTTTGACGCGTGAGCTTGCGGAGGACGGTTACTCCGGCGTGGAGGTCAGGGTGACTCCGATGAGGACCGAGATCATCATCCGCGCTACTCGCACTCAAAATGTCTTAGGTTTGCAATTTAGTTTCATCCGTTTTAATTTCCTTGTGGAGTTCTTTTTTACTCTGATTTTTTGTTCATTGGGGAGGTTTTATTGATTGGTTTAGGGGAGAAGGGTAGGAGAATCAGGGAGCTGACATCTGTGGTTCAGAAGAGATTCAAGTTCCCAGAGAACAGCGTGGAGCTGTATGCTGAGAAGGTCAATAGCAGAGGACTCTGTGCCATTGCACAGGCCGAGTCTCTTCGTTACAAACTCCTTGGTGGTCTTGCTGTTAGAAGGTAATGATGAACTGATCTACAGTTTATTTCGAGAATGTCATCCTCAAAGCAAGATTGATTTCTTAATATCAATCCTTGTGTCGGATGATGACTAAAAGAATCGTCTTCATCCTTGGCGAATGGCACGGATCATCTCGATGAACGTGCTTGAGCCACTGAGAAGACACATGGTTCATTACGTTCTATCGCCATTTACCAACTAGTCTTGTTTTAAACTTCGTCAACATGAATTGGCAATTTGTCTCTCACCACTTCAGGGCATGCTATGGTGTTTTGAGATTTGTGATGGAGAGTGGAGCTAAGGGCTGTGAGGTATTTCCACCGAGGGGTATTTCTATTTTTTTTTTCTGGGCTGTCGTTTTACATTGCTGTTCGACTTCAGGTTATCGTTAGCGGGAAATTGAGGGCTCAACGAGCGAAATCCATGAAATTCAAGGATGGATACATGATTTCATCTGGTCAGCCAGTGAAAGAGTACATAGACTCAGCAGTTAGACACGTCCTTCTAAGACAGGTATTTATGTATGAATGTATGTGTACGTACATATTCCCTATTTTTACTTCTCCATTCCATTTTTCGATCTCATTCATGCCTTGGCATATACGATATATTATTTAGGGAGTTCTTGGAATCAAGGTTAAGATCATGCTCGACTGGGATCCCAAAGGCAAGCAGGGCCCTACCACGCCTCTCCCCGACCTTGTCACCATTCATCCTCCGAAGGAAGAACAGCTTGTGATTCCTACTTTGGTCCCAACTGAAGTTCAAGTGTAATAAAGCTTCATTCCCAAGAGGGCCGAAATCGAAAGATCCAACTTTGCTTCGCATTATCAAAGAATGTCGGTAACATCTGTGGTCGATCTGTTGTTCGACGATCCTCTTTCTTTTCTGTTTCTTCCATTGTTAACCCTGTCAGAATCTTTCATATTAATGATTTGAGTTCTCATTTAGGTTGTCAGAAATAAATCTCAGCCAAACTGCCTTAAAAGAAAATAATAGTCAAGATAGGAAAGTTACCATCTAGGAGATGGCCCTGTGATTGGTGCAATTAAGAGTTCGACGACTGTGATCACATGGCCTATTCGTTCAAATTGTTGGTGATTTTGGGCTCAGTCGGCCGCACTATATGGACCTATGAATGTATCGTAAATGGGCCATGAAAGAATGGCCCGCGTTTCATGAGGTGACCTTTTCCGTACGGACGCCCACGAGATAATAATAATAATAAATAAATAAATTAATTAATAAATATATAATAGTAATAGTAAAATATAATTGAAATTTTAAAAAGTTTGATTAGTAAAATCTACTTTGTGTTGTGTTGTTCCAAAAGTGGGAATTGCATGTGCGTTATGCTATGATGCCTATATTTTGACTTGTGAGAGATGTACAATGGGTCCTATTTGTACCAACTTTCATGAATTTATCAATCTACAATTTATTAAAAATGTCTCCTAATAAATATTTCTTCATTTTTCTATTACCTTGGCAAATAGAAGATGTATCATTGCACCTTTTGATTTTCTTCATGCCTCGGTAACTTTTTCACACTTCAAATTTCCAATCGACAGACAACAAACATCATGCAGATTCGTTTTGCTGCGAGGACTTTTTATGCCTAAGCTTAAAAATAACATGTTTTAAAAGAAATAATCTTCATAGAAATCTAAAAATTGTCCGAATTCAATCTCACATTTCAAGCAACATCTCCCAAAAGCAAATCATACTATCGTCAGCTCAAAGGATCAAATATACTCATGAGCATGCCATACTGCATTTATTACACAGTGACTTCTTTTTCATGGTGATTATTTTGTAAAAAAAATGAATTAATTTTAGCTTAATTAGTTAGATACTGTTTGAAGCAAAACTATCAACGATCAACAATCAATGCGCATCAAGCAACAATCTTGCTGTTAAGAGAACAAACATTAACACAAGCAACACATCTAAGACTAATTAAGCTCTAACATCACCTCAGTTCTTCTTTCTTACACAGAGAAGCATCATCAATCTACGTACACACGCAGCTAATTCAACTAAAAAGCAGTTCTTTGTTCATCTTCTGAAGGCTCGTACTTTCATACACAGGCAATTCTTCACCATCATACACTCCAAAACCAATTCGACCGATGCTCTCAAGCTCAAAAAGATCAGAACTAGCACAGCTCTTATCATCTACATCAGCGATGTCTACGCTGTCATCATAGAGATCTTTAAGCTCGTGCCTTCTGATGCTCTTACCAGCTTCGTAAGATCGAAAGTTATCGATGTTTTCCTTGATAAATCGACTGCCGACAATAGGAGCCACGCACGATGAAGCCTCTGTGAAGAACTCACCGTGACGTGGCTTGCTTTTGTCGGAAGAACCCTCGTCAAGAACTACACTAACAGGGCAGAATCTAACGACCCTCTTCGATTTGTTACTAGTTTTCGAAGATGGGTTTCTGCTTAAACAAGGCCTCGATGCAAATAAACACGTAGCAGCAGTTGATGAACTTTCCTTCATAGACCTCGATTTTCGAACGGAGTTCCAATCTTCTTCAAAATTCTGTCTTTCTTTCTTCAGGTTTCTGGGAGTGAAGATGCTGTTGAGAAAGCTAGCTATTTTCCCACGCGGTGAAATGGGCTCCTTGTTAGCTTTCTTCAAGCCTCCGTAGATCTTCATGGCCCTTGACTTCGTCCTCGTAAACGTACCTTCTCCACGCTTCGTCGGCGGTGTGATTCCGCCGGAAAGATAATGTTTCACGGAAATCCACGGCCGTGGAGTGGATTTCGATGCTGATGATTCTGTCTCCGAAGAGGATACCATGCTCGAATCTGTCGACGAGCCAGAATTTGATGGGACGTGCCTCGATCTTGACATTGTGCTCTGATTTTCCATCCATTTCTCGACCATGATCGCTCGGCGCAAGCTTTCGATTTCTTCATCGACTTGTGCGCCGCCGTTCCTTCGCCTGTCGTAATCTCCCGCCGGCGATTCTTCGTCGATCGAATGGTATATAGCTTCGAGTAGAGATGAAGAGAATGACGGCATTTTAGTGCGCCTTTGCCTTTGCTGCGTTTCTCTCTCCCACACAGACATGCCGTGGAGCTTCTGAGACAATCCAATACTAAGATCAATAGAGAGAGAGAGAGAGAGAGAGAGCTACTTCTTCACAGTTCACTGTTAGGAAAACTCGAGGGTACTTAAAGACTACAACTTGATGTAATAATGGTCGGGCTAGTGTTAGCTTTTTTTTTTTTTTTTTCCAGCTGAAAAAGAAGAAAGTCGAATGCACCCACGCGTGCGTGTGAAAGAAGAAAACAAGCTCAGGGCAGAGTTTCCAGGAAAAGTAAGCCTCAACTCTTACATCAGTGCTATTTATCCTCTCCTCATACATCACACCTCAAGGAAAAAAAAAAAGAAAAGGAAATAAGAAAAAGAACAGAGTGGATCACTCGTGTTTTCATGTGTTGTGATGGTGTCCTCGTGTGTTTGTTCAAGTACAGTACAGACAATCGACTTTATGTTTTGCTAGTGGAGTTAACTGTTCAGACTTGGTACCATCATGTCTTTTCTTGGACGGAATCTAATACAGACAAGGGGAATTTAATTCGTTCAGCTGCTGTATTACACCATAGTACAGACAGTGAACTACTTATGGAAAAAGCTGTCCAATTTTGAGGTCGATTTCATCTCCTATGGTTTGTGGGGGATGAAGAAAACACGAACATGTGATGGAAATAAAGACATATATATTACTAGGTTACACGTCACTCTTCACAAATTCTACTCTCCAGTCCATTTCTTGATCTTCAAACTGGGCCATTGTGTAATAAAAAAAAGACAATACCTTCAGTTCAATTCACAGGTACTGTTTGTGAACCCTTGCTTTGTTCTCTTCCCACCACAGCCTAGCGTCCAACTGCCCATATTTCTCACGGCTGAGTTTCGGTCCAAATTCAACAAAGTCAGCATCAAACAATATATAAGAACAAAAAACACAATGTCAATATTACAACAGTTCAAGACTGTAAAAAAAAAAAAAAACAAACCTGAATAAAACACGCCTGAGTTGTCTTCTATCATCAGCCATAGCCCTGACGGCGATGTACACTCCTGGCTCGTCCTCTTCGACCCATTCTGACTCCGACGAACCACTCGCCGGAATCTCTCCGGGCCGGCCAATATCCCTAGAGGAGCTCGAGCTATTCGACCAAGAACTTGACGATAGATGGTGGTCTAATGATTCTGATGAGGAGGAGCACAGAGTGGTCATTGCTTCTCCATTTTTTGGCGCGGACAAGGTACGAGGTAGTTGTTCTTTGCATTTGCAGAGAGGTGGTGGCCTGAAAGGGCTGTTTCTATGTGTGGGTTCGGCCTTTGAAGTAGTAGCAGCGCCGCCGTCTTCTGATCTCGGAGCCGTCGGAAGAAGCAAGGCTTGGGTATTTAGTCGGCGGACGTTGTAGAGTTCCATTACCTTGTCGGAATTTCCGGCCCACCACCTCTGCGCATGGTACTTGTCGAACGTTTCTCGGCTGACGAAAAAATTGTCAATCAGCCCACTATTCACTACCCTATTGCTGGTTATTATAGCAGCACAGTCCAAACTATCAAGTGATCAATAGGGTTCGGTGAAGAACACTTTTTTGTTCCCAATTTTGAACATGAGCTGTTATGGTTTCCATGTTAGAAGGTGACAATTTTAGTCCCCAACGTTATCGATTATAAGCCTTTTTTGGTCCATCGGTTAATTCAATAACTAACTTAAACGGAATTTAACACGTGAGAACACATTATCTCATTTTACTCGCCTTGAAACTGTTGGGGAATCCGGCCGTACCGAAATTCCGCCCAAGATCCGTCGGAAATAATAAACTGGAGAACACAAAGATTTAACGTGGAAAACCCTCTGTTAACGAAGAGGGAAAAACCACCCGGGCAACAAGGCCGCAGAAAATCCACTATGTGAATATTACAATCACACAATTCTTCTACGCTCGCCTACACCCAAAACCCGACAACAACGACCCGAAAGTTATTTCACTCGCTAACCCAAACTCTCACCCAAAGGGAATTTTCCTAGAGTTAATTGTTAACACAAATAACTTTCTAATGTGTTGGTGTGTCTATAAATCAGGGTATAGCCCTCCTTATATAGGAGAGGGAACCCTCATGCCTTCTTGTTCTATCCGGTGTGGGATAAACAACAAAGGCACAAACATGGGCCTAAGCCCAACAACCTCCACCTTGTGACTTTGTCCGCCTTGACACCTTCACTTGGCGAAGATCCACATAGCTTCCGCTACCATGCTCCACCATAAAAGCATATCCACTTGGAATCACATCCAAGCATTTCTTCGGCCCATGTCGAAATAACTTGCTGAAATCTATGGTGCAACTTCCACGCTTGGCTTGCCAGGAAGTTCATCAGCCCTCGACACGAAATTTCCACCACACACCTTGCATCAACGCCAAACCAATGCCCGTGTGTAAACTGTGGACCCGCTAATAGTAACGCGCCCTCTCTCATGACACTTAGCGACATGCCATAAGGACGCCCTTGTCTCTCTCAGAAAAACTCATCCGTGGAGAGAGAGACAAAATTAGCGTCTGTCTCGGTATCTCCACTTACCGACTTGGAGCTGCTTGCCGAACCTGCTCCACCTTTCAGACAATTTCTTTTCACGTGCCCAGATTGTCCACACGTCCAGCAAATTGCAGCTTGCTTCCCCTTGGAGTTCCTCTTCTTTCCGCCACCGACGAACAAAGCTTGATCTTCTGGTGAATTGTTCCGCCCACCATCTAGCCTTCTCTCCTCCGCAAGAAGTTTACCGGTGACTTCAGAAAATACAATCTTCTCCTTCCCATGAATCAAGATCGGCTTCATGTGTTCATAAGAAGGTGGAAGAGACCAGATGAGTCTCAACGCCTGATCCTCATCGTCAATCTTCACTCCAATGGATTCCAGCTCCGAGACGATTCCATTGAGAACGCTTAAGTGATCTGAAATACTCTGACCTTCAGTCATCCGCAATGTGTGAAATTGCTCCTTCAGATACACCCTATTCGAGACGCCTTTAGTCTGATACAACTCCTCAAGCTTCTCCCATAATGCTTTTGCCGCCGAAATTCCATGCACGTTTGCAAGAACATTCTTGGCCAGACACAGTCGTATCGCACTTGCCGCTCTCAAATCCAATTCCTCCCAATCGTCGTTGCTCATTCCAGATTTGCTCCCAGCTGTTTCCTCAGTGGTGCTGGTAGCATCGCCTTTGGGAATTTCCTTGCCCTTCAAAGCCTTGTGTAACCCCGACTGAATCAACACATCCTTGACTTGCACTTGCCACAAGCCAAAGTTGATTCTTCCGTCGAACTTCTCCACATCAAACCTCGCCAGATTTGAAAATCTACTTCCGGACATCCTTGTGGATTAGCGAACAAGAACTTTGCAGAAAACGGAACATCAACTCGTCTGTCGAAAACCCTTCTGCACTCAAGCTCCGCCCGTCGCTAGCTCCACCGCACGAACAAACTAGGTTTAACCTCGCTCTGATACCACTTGTTGGGGAATCCGGCCGTACCGAAATTCCGCCCAAGATCCGTCGGAAATAATAAACTGGAGAACACAAAGATTTAACGTGGAAAACCCTCTGTTAACGAAGAGGGAAAAACCACCCGGGCAACAAGGCCGCAGAAAATCCACTATGTGAATATTACAATCACACAATTCTTCTACGCTCGCCTACACCCAAAACCCGACAACAACGACCCGAAAGTTATTTCACTCGCTAACCCAAACTCTCACCCAAAGGGAATTTTCCTAGAGTTAATTGTTAACACAAATAACTTTCTAATGTGTTGGTGTGTCTATAAATCAGGGTATAGCCCTCCTTATATAGGAGAGGGAACCCTCATGCCTTCTTGTTCTATCCGGTGTGGGATAAACAACAAAGGCACAAACATGGGCCTAAGCCCAACAGAAACCTCATAAGACGTTTTCTTCTTTGGCTTAAAGGAACATGAACATCATTACACATCACATTTAGGAAAGGATTGACGACCTTGAAGTTGAAATAAATGTGACGTAATGATGTTCACGTGTGTTTTAGTCGAAGAAGGTGATGAGTTATGATGTGTTAAGTCGAGTAAAAGGAGATCATGTGCTCTCCCGTGTTAAACTTCATCTAAATTAGTGATTAAGTTAATTGGAGGAGCAAAAACCGTTCAAAATCGATAACATTTAGGACTAAAAGTGACATCTCAGCCCATAAAAGATCGAAAATGCTCATACCCCAGGGAATAAAGATGTCCCTTACTCTCTTTCTTTTACCTTGTTACAACATAGTGTCAATCAGTTCGCAAGATGACAAAATCAATTTATATCCTCGTAGTATGCATGATATGAGCAGATTTGAAAATGAAAGGAATTGTCAATTCACCACGACAAGACAAAAAATGGGTAAAAGGTTGTCTTTTCCCCCTCAGAAAATGAATGCCCACCAAGAATGCATGTAAAGCTTTGACCTTTTAGGTTTCAAGAAACTGACTGAACCAGCGAGAATTTAGGAAACGACCAAAATAGGCACCGAGAATTCGTACCTGAATCTAATCCTCTTGAGATCGTTGCCGCCGCGAGTCAAGGACATAAAGGTAATTAAAACGCCAGGCTCCACCTGAGCCACCCACTCTTTAGGCTCGCTCTCCTCGACGAAGACGATCGGCTCAGCTCTCCGGCCACCACTCGCCGCCGAGCCAGGAGTTCCCTCGCCGCCGCTCGATATCCCCTTCAGTCGATTCTCAAGATCTTTATGGCCGCTCGAGCTCGTCGCCCGAAAGTAAGACCATCGGAATTTCTCAGACGCCATGTCCTTGATCTGCGAAGGTTACTTATTGTTTTCAGTCATCACAGCTCATCAATGTCCCACGAGAAATAGCAGTGTAGTCAATCGAAAAGAAGAGTAACGGTAATCAAATCTTGATATGTATGAAGGTCACCTGGGAAGAGAGGGTTTTGACACCTTTTTTCATTGCAGCATCTTCATGGTTGAGTTTTCCTGCCGGCGGCTTGTGCTGCTTCCTACGATGATCGACTGACGGCGACTGATCATCGCTGCCGCCGCCGGCCAGCTTAGAACGTGCTATGCATGTAAGCATTTTTTGGTTTTCTGCTAATGTTTTCTATGAAGCAGCTGACTTCAGAATAAATGGGATGTTTAGAACTTGAAGTGGAGGAAATGGAGTCGTCCCTGTCCTATATATATAGTGCTAGGAAACAGAGTTCTCTCTGTTCAAGATAGGATTTTTATTACACAATATAATATTACGGGGGCTTAGAAGACGACAGAAAGTGATAAATAGGCTATATAACGTAGTACTTGGCGAAGAAGGAAGCTGATAAAGAAAGACAAAAGAATCCGTAGTGGTTGCATTCCAAAATACTTGTTTTAAGAGGATTTTGAGGCTTTGGGGCTGTCTTTTAGTTTCTTTTCATTGCTTTTGTTTCTTTAATTTTTCGGAAATTAATGGTTTGATGATTTGGGGTTTGTGGGCTTTATTTGCAATCTTGCAACAATCCCTATAAAGAGAAAAAGAAAAGAAAAATGAAAACCCGAAAGGGTGGCTAGAGAAGACGACGTTTCCGTATCGGCGTAGCTTTTGTCTTAATTAATTTTGAGTTTTCTTTGTACTTGGAAAATGGATCGGGCTATATTACAACAATTGTAGAACTCACTTTGTATTCTTCAAGGCCCGAAATGGCGTGGGTTGAATTAAAAAGTTGTAGAATTTAGGTAAAGTAAGGCCCACATTCCATTTTGTTTGATGTGACCTGATACGTTTTTTTAAGAAAAAAAAAGTAGTTAGGTGCATACATGTCTATTTATACCATTGTCTTTTTTCGAAGGAGGGAAATTAAATGGTCAAGTTTTTTAGTAAATTCGAACTAAATCTACGAAAAGAAGGAAATAAAATCAGGGATGGAGTGAACCAATTAGATGATAGTAGATTCGGCTCTTACACAACTGTCTTCTTTTTAACAGCTTTACTTAGTTAGGGGAAGTGAAAGCGACAAACAATAATTGCTGGCCATCTATTTGTCTCATTTAATTACCACAATTCCCAATACAAAATTTGACTAGTGATGAAATGATGAGCCTTAGTTTTTTGATCCCACGAAATTATTTTGCTTATAAGAAAAGCATAATTGATGTGAATACGACATTAGTAAATAAATCGTGAGCGTGCGATGGTATTTCTGTTTATGCTTGTTTATTGTATTTACAGATCTTAACTTCGACACATCCATCGTGCCATGTTATTTTATTTAAGTTTTCGAACTAAGCTTTTAAAATATTCAAAAGATGATACAACTTGTACAAGAATTGGTGGTTAATGTCCAAATTATCCTCTACAAGCCAAGAACGAACAAAAAACTCAGCGAAGGGTAATATTGAAAATAAACCAACTCTAAGGGCTCAATGAGAAATACTACAATTGTTAGCGCGTGTATCTAACGGACGTGAGACTGAAGGGAAGGCTACTAGTTACTGTTATAGATAAAGCCTTTCACGGCGGCTGAGATTATAAAATTAATTATAAGGCACGTTTGGGGACTTGTTCTCTTGTTACGTCCTCTTACGAAATTTGATCACGACTTTTATCTTTAATAAATAGACTAAAAAATAAAACTTGATAAAATATATTACAATGAAGGGTAAGATGTAGGAAATTCAATAGTGACGTGCAGCGAAGAAAACACAGTTGGCACGTGGAGCCAACGCGCGGTGGCACTAAGCGTTGAAGATTAGGAAAGAAACAAAAACACTATCAGGAAGTGTGTGTGATGTAATAAATGGTGTTGGTGGGTGGTGGAATATGTCTTTAGATATTACTTTTGTAGCTAACATGAGTCTAACCTTGCCAATTTCTTTAATTCTCGGCAAGTTTCAATTTTTATCAGATTTCGTTTTTCTTTTTTTATGATTTTAAAAATGTATACATTATCGCGTCGATGAAAACAGTAGTTAAAAGCCTGAGTCTGAAGATTGGGGGACATGCCCGATTTCATCCCAACAGTTTTGTTCTTTGTTCCTCCAAGTATTGGCAGCAGATCACATAGGTCTCTCTCTCTTCTCTCTATCTCAGATAAACTACTTCCACTTTTCATAGCATGTGAGATATCTCTATTTCGAGTTCTTTGCTACAGGAAAGAAAAGGGGAGATAAAAGTTACGTCTTTTTTTGTTCTTACACGCGTCTGTGTGTGGAGACAAGTGTTCTTTTCTTCTTGATTATGTTGAGAATCGAATCGATTATGTCTTGTCTTTGATTCCCTTTCGTGAACTGTTTGGTCTGATTAAGGTAAAGGGATTTCCTTTTTTGTGTTTCGCTTGATGTTTCTTAAAACGCATGTGGGTTTTTTCCTTATCGTTTGATCGGTGTGCTACTTACTGTGCTTGAGATAAAGAATTTCTTCCTTTATTTGGGGTGTCATTTCTGCCTTTGGACATTGATTGAGGTTTTGTCTTGATTCGATTTCGGGATTGTGGGGGTTATCTCTATTTGTGGTAGATTCGATTACTTGTCTTGGGTGTTAACTCTCTATCTTCTGTAGCAGGTGAAGAAGATAGCATTTTCCTTCTCTCGAACAGTGTTCACTCGAAATAATGGATGTATGGCTTTCAAGAAAAAATGTATTTGATTCAAGTAAAAAATATGACTTTCCCATTCGATAACGATCGATTTTTCGCCGTAACAGAACATGCACGAGCGGCATGATTTGCAGAAAATGACGAAAGGTTTAGGCTTCGAAGTGAACTATTCTATTGCTGGAAATCACTCTTCTCCCTCTGAATCGACCAGCCTATCTCAACATGAGGAACTTGCCAAGGCAATCTCTCAAGATCAAAGTGGTTCGTCAGACTCAGGTACCTCTTTTCTTACACAAAGTGTAATTAGTTTACTCAAAATTTTAATCTTGATAAGTATTGGTCTTCCATTGCGTTAAGCTTATGATGGAGGCTATGGAAAGAATGTCCAGACAGGCATGAAGCTTTCTTTCTTATGCAATCCCGAGTTAACCAGCAGTGCTTCACAAGCTGAGATAAGCCATCCAATTGTAAGTTCTATCTCTCCATTTTCTCCTTTCAAAGCTCAATTTCTGTTTCGTGTTAAATAGTCACATAATTCCCTTCCCCAGGTACCTCCTTTGCCTTATGCTTACCCTGATCCTTACTTCACTGGGCTGCTAGCTGCTTATGGACCTCATCCTTTGGTAATTACTTCACAAATATCCAATCTCTCTCCTTTTCTCTAATTGAATAAAAGCCTTTTCGATGGGCTGCCATATAACCATCTAATGTATCAGATGCAGCCTCAATTGATGGGGGCGGGGCAGTAGCACCTTCTTGCCGTGTCCCACTCCCACCAGATTTTCCCGAGGATGGTCCAATATTCGTAAACGCCAAACAGTTCCAAGCAATACTTAGGAGGAGGCAAACGCGCGCCAGGCTCGAGTCTCAGAACAAACTCATCAAGAATCGTAGAGTAAGTCTGTTTACTTCCTTACGTTCACCCCTTTGCTTTACTTACCATTTCTTTGTCTTGAGAAGCCCTACTTGCACGAGTCTCGGCATCAGCATGCTATGAACAGAGTTAGAGGGTCGGGCGGGCGCTTTCTCAGCGCGAAAAAGACTCAGCAAACAGATTCTTCAGAGCTACATCGCACCAACTCACAAAGTCAAGCTAATGCTGATCACAGCCCATTTCTCTTCGATAGGAAAGAAGCAATGGTGAGGTCTAATGACAGCCTAGAGCATGAACGTGCATCAACTAACAATGGGGCGAATAGGGTTTCGAATGACGGTGGGTTTTCGAGCGTTGGATCCCACGATAGTGGTTCTTCAGTGCAAGGAAATGGTAATGGTAATGGTGGTGGTATTGTGTATGGGGGGAATCGTTATTACGCATCGATCGTTAGGTGATGACTGAGTCTTTCATGGCTCAGCCTCGCCGGGCAATTCATCCTTGGCTTTGTTAAGTTTAGTTCACACTTTTGTCTTTGAATGTGCTGTTGTTTCTTGGTAGGGAAACAAACCTCTGAGTACTTTGATGTTCTGCAAAAAACGTATTTGAACATGGAAATGTGTTTATCTTGTAGTGTTGGTTGGTTGACTCTTGTATGTGTTTCATTTAGTGCTTTGCTTTGCTTTGTGATGTGATTTTTATTTTTTTTTTTAATTTTGGGTTTCTCTATTTGCGTTTGTTTACAATACAATCGAAACATATTTTAAAAAAAATACATATCGCAATTGGAAAAATGTCATACCGGGTATTGGAGGGAAAATGATATTAATAGATGGGTTCGTCTTTAATCTTTCTTTTCCTCTTAATTACGGAAAAAATGATGTAATTCGGAATTCATCACTGGTGAGTTGTGAGGGAAAAAGTTCTTATTTTACATAAAAAATAAAATAAAAGTTTTTAACTGTAAAAACAAAATAATTCATTTTTTAGATAAGTAGACGACAAGCATCGAACTAAATTGCAAATTTGAATTATTACGAGGACTAAAGCTAAAAGAAACCGATAGTTTTTAACCTAACCTACAATTACTACTTACTCCCCCTCAAATTTCTTCATAAGCTCAAAGTCCGACTAAAACAAGAATTCAACTTCTTCTTCTTCTTCTTCTTTCTTCTGAAAGTAACCATGGCAATGTATCACAAATTGGATCAGTTTAAACGCAGGCGCTTCGGTATGCTTAGAGCTCTCACCATCGGTATGTAATTTATCTCTTTGAACTTTCTCTTTTGATTGGCTTGAGAGCATTAATGCAGTTCTTACTACTGACTTTGCAATGTCACTCGCTTTAGTCATTTTTCTTCGTCTGATTCTACTCTCTCTGTATGCGTTTTTCTATCAGATATTCAAAAGCTCTACAACAGGTGTGATCCAGGTGAGTCGTGCATTGATTTGTTGTCATTTTTCTGTCCAAAAATATGGCAAATACGCATACAAGAAACTCTCCAAGAATATAATGGTGATCATATGCACACTGCCTCCTCGCTCTTAAAACATTAGATGCATTTAATTGCAGAGAAGGAAACTCTGGCTTTGTTTGGCACACCGTTTGGAGCTTGGAAAGTTGCTCCACCTTCGGATAATGGGTTGGCGGTGGTTCATGGGAAGATTCCAGAACCTTGTACAGGCATCAACTTCTCCAGGGATGGAATGGAACCAAAGGAATGGTTTACCCAAATCGCCCTATCTTCCGATGTATGGCTACTTTCTGTTGCATTCTTCCATGATCAAGCGTATCCAATTGACAAAGATGATAGGTAATAAGTTTTGTTCATCTTTTCTTGATTTTTAACAGCTAATTAATAGAGGATCACATCATCTTTTTTCCTTGATGATAATATGTAGGGATAGTCTGTACGACTTGATCGATAAACTCCCATCTCTTTACGATCTTGTGGTTGGAATTTGGGCTGAAGAAAAAACCAATGTAACACAGCGGAAAACCCCCACTCACTGTTTTTCCTTTTTTTCTCTATACATTCTTCTGACAAGTGCGACGCTTCTGTTTGTTTCCTGGATAATGTGTATGTTAAGAGCGGTGATCTTGAAGATTCTGTCGTCTGTGGAGCTTGCGGTGTGAAGGATGGCGGGGAAGGCTTACTGTGGATCTTATGCGAAAAGTGCAAGAGATGGTTTCACCATGATTGCGTTGCCATGACTGAAAGAATTGCAGAAAGAATCAAGAAGTATCGTTGCCCCAAGTGCAGATTCAAAAAGCCCAAACCAAGGACGACGACGACGACTAACTCATCATCATCTGCTTGAATTTTGCTCCTTCTCATTGGTGTTTGGTGTATAATGGAAAAGGATTTTACTACAGTGATATCTGTTAGTGTGAATGAATAATAGTGCTGCAACAATTCTTAGATAGATACATACAATCCCTTTCTGTATTTTTCCTTTCTTAGCAAGACTTTCCATCTGAAGAAATAAAGAAACATCTGTTCTTCGTCAAATACCATTGCTGCCTGCGAATAAGAGAATGATTGGATTCGCGCTTCTTATTATATATCAGCTTTCCAGTAAAACTTCCAACTTTCGCGGTTTGTATCCAAAGTATATTGTTATCTTTAATTAAATATCAGACTTGAATTAATACCAATCAATCAATCATGGTATATTGAAAATCATTTAATTGCGCTGTGAATCGAAATTATAATCGCTGATTCGTGTCTTAAGTGCTCTAATGACCTAAGCTAACCCTTTTTTTTTTCTAGAGGGTGGATGCGTTCGATCCCTTCATAGTTACTTGAAGCAGTCACGTTAAACGACTTTCAAAAAACTACCCCTCACTAGAACTATAAATAAACGGAAAAAGAAAGAAAATCCTACTCAACTCATTAATTCTCAGAACTTGAACGACGATCACTATGAGCGCACAGTTGCACTCGAATCTTCCACAGTTCGACTCCATTGTCGAAGGGTTTAACTGCAGGCATTTCGGCATACTTAGAGCTCTCACCAGCGGTATGTTATATTTAGACATAATAATAACGCCTCTTGACTTTACTCTTGTTAACTATCATTGACTGAGTTTTCTCTTCTCATCATTTGATTTGCTTTTGTTGTACGTTTCACAGAAGTTCAAGAATTTTACAACCGCTGCGATCCTGGTGAGCCCTGAATTCACGCGTACTTTTACTGTTTAGTTTCTTGGTATTTGTACGTGTGGTGAGTATATAACTGTAGCTAGCTATAACTCAAGAAATGATCTTTATGAGGGATCTTTTTTGCTTTAGCGATGGCTTTATACCCTCTTATTGATATCTATCTATCTATCTCGTGAAGTTATTTTCGCTGTTGATCGTATATATATGTTTATTATTGCAGCGAAGGAAAGTCTCGGTCTGCTTGCTGATTATCATCCCGTCAAATCTTGGGAAGTTAATACACGTCGAGGCTTCGTTCTTGATCATGATCAAGGAGGCTCGGTTCCTCCCAATTTTCCAAAACCTGCATTTGGCATCAACTTTCTCAGAGATAGCATGGAGCACAAGAAATGGTTGCTTCTTGTCGCCCGTCATTCTGATGCATGGAATCTTTCTGTTACTTTCTTCCACGCCCTAAATCAAGGACTTGGCAGAGCCGATAGGTAATTACTAGGGTTTTTCTTTCTGATTTCTTACCAACTTTCGATCATCGTATGTGTATTTTCTTGATTCTGTTCTTGCTGCTATAGGAGACGTTTGTTCCATAAGATCAATGAAACGCCAACACTGTTCGAACTTGCGACGAGAATTTGGGATGACGACGACGACGACCATACTTCCATCACCGTAGTAAGGGAGAGCGTTTTCTCCTATTCGTATGTATGTTCTGACACTAACATATAATACTTTTCTTCTTTGTTGGCTTCCTATTTAATTAATTATTAGGGCGAATCGTCGTCAAAGAGCCAGAAAACGTCAGTGCCCCAATCTCCTGGAAAAAGGAAAACTCATTGTAGAGCTTGCGGCCAAGGCGATTTACAGAGTGCCTTGAAGCCCCTCACATGCGACAAGTGCAAGAGATGGTTTCACCTACGCTGCGTTGGCGTGAATGAAGAAACGTCGTCGTATGACCTGTTATTGGAGGGGGGGCCATATAATTGTCCCAAGTGCAGTTTCGAAAGAAGATGAAGGCTCTTCGGCATTGCCGCCGCCGCCGCCCTTTAGACCGTCGTCGTTTTTAGATGATATGGATTTACTACAGCTCTGTTTTGGTGTTCTTTGAGTACAATTGTTCGTACAATCTCTTCTCTTGGGTTTCTCATGTGTAAAATTCAGTGGAGAAATTGATCGAACACAAAACGGTGTAACGTGGTTCGGATTCTCAAGGAAATCCTACTCCACGGGGAACTCGGGCGATCTTTATTAATGACGAAGAGATTACAAGACTGTGATGCTAACACAAATCTCCTAGCTGACTCACGTCAAAGATAAACCCTAATTTGATAAAATTGAAAGATTACGCATACGCAGGAACTCTCTGTGTTATTTATATCAGAGAGGTTTTGTGTAGAAGAGCGGTGAAGGGAAGCGCGCGAAAACAGCTAACAGTTGAGTCTTCGAACTCTTCTGTTTTCAGTAGAGAAACGTCGATGCCACTGTCGACTTTATAAGTGGCTTTGAGGTTCTCAGGTACTCAGGTTCTCTGAGGTTCTCAGGTACTCAGTCGTATGAAACCTCTTCAACTCTGAGGTTCTGAGGTATGTTTTTCTGTTCTTCTTTTTCAGAATTTGATACCCCCCCGCAAGATGGAAGGTACAGGTTACGTACTGACATCTTGATTAGGAGCTGTTGCAGTACGGGGCCTGTAAGCGGTTTAGTGAACAAATCTGCGAGTTGATGTTCCGACCGTACCGGTAGTAACTTAACCTGTCCCATGCTCACGTGATGTCTAATGAAGTGAGCATCGACCTCTATGTGTTTTGACTTCTCATGGAATTTGGGGTTTGACGCGAGCATCAAAGCCGAGAGGTTGTCGCAGTAGATGACTGGCTTTGGGTGTTCTGCAATTCCCAGTTCCTGAAGTAAGTTTTTCAGCCATAAGATCTCTGCCAGAACAGCGCCAAGGGCACGGTACTCAGCCTCGGTGGAGGATCGGGACACGGTAGGCTGCTTCTTTGCTTTCCAGGTAATGAGAGATGCTCCTAAAAATGTGCAAAAGCCGTGACGGACTTCCTTGTATCTTTGCAGGCCCCCCAATCCGCATCAGAGAACGCTCTCAACCCCAAATCTGGTTCAGTATCCATGAGAACACCTTGTCCGGGAGAGCCTTTCAAGTACCTCAGCAAATGGTGTGCGGCCTGTAAGTGGCTAGTCCTCGGGGCCGCTATATATTGACTGAGTTTGTGGACGGCGAAGGTGATGTCTGGTCTTGTAAACGTCAAGTACAGTAGCCTCCCAACCAACCTTCGGTAGTGGAAAGGCTCAGCGAGCAGTTCACCTCCATCTGCGGTTAGTTTATCACTTGGATTCATCGGGGTGGTCAGAGGCCTGGAATTGACATAGCCAGTGTCGTGCAATAACTGCAAAGTGTATTGCCTTTGGGTGATGTATATCCCTTCGTTGCTGCGAGCCACCTCAACTCCTAAGAAATACCTTAATTCGCCAAGATCTTTTACTTTAAAGCAGTGACATAGGAACTCTTTTGTCTTCTGTATCAGATCTGTGGAAGGTCCTGCCACTATTATGTCATCGACGTAAACTAGAAGAACTACTAACTGACTGCCTTTGCCTTGATAAATAGTGTGTGATCACACTGTGTTTGTCTGAAGCCAAAAGCTTTAACTGCGTCTGTAAATTTTTTGTTCCACTGCCTCGAGGATTGTTTCAGCCCGTATAGGGACTTGTGTAGTTTACATACTGCTTTTCCAGAGCTTGTCCCAACAGCATTTCTCGTCTGATGCACAGCAAAGCACTCTGCTTTCCCTAAGTCTGTCCCAGCCGAGTTGGTGGGCAGATTTTGACCCGAGGACAGTGTTTCATCAGTACCTATCCCAACAGTATTCAAACTCTGATTCTCAGCAAGGCCCTGTGGCAGTTCCATGTACACCTCCTCGAGCAAGTCACCATTCAAGAATGCATTGCTGATGTCTAATTGGATCAGTTCCCATTTGAGTTTAGCAGCTAGAGAGATGACCAATTTGATGGTGTTGGGTTTGGCAACCGGGGCAAAGGTATCTATATAATCAACTCCGGCCCTTTGGTCATAGCCTTTAGCGACCAACCTCGCTTTGTATCTTTCAACTCGACCATCGGAGTTCAATTTCAGTTTGTAAATCCATCTACATCCAACAGCTTTCTTGCCTTCTGGGAGAGAGACAATGGACCAAGTGCCATTGTCCTTTAGTGCCTTTAGTTCTTCACACATGGCTGATCTCCACTCCTTATGTTTGACAGCCTGTGCATATGTCCTTGGTTCCTCAGCTAAAGCAATACTGTTGATGTAGGATTGATACTGAGGAGACAATTTCTGGTAGCACAGGTGGTTTGTTATAGGATAAAGGGTCCTCCCCCCTGTCTGTGCATTACAGAAGTAATCCTTCAAGTAATTCGGCCTTTTTGGCTCCCTCCGTGCTCTGTGATGTATCCCTTGGGGCTGTGGCTGGCCCTGCTCAGGCTGGAAATCAGGTTGGTGTTCCTGAGGCGGAGAGAAGCCCTGTTCAGGCTGAGATAGTTCTTGGTCCTGCTCCTCAGCACCTTGGGCTGAGTCAGATACAGCTGCCTCGGCTCCACATGGAAGGTCCAACTGCGGCGGCAGGATTGGGCTCTGCTTCTTTGGATCTTCTAAGCACGGCTTGGGCAGTACATGGGATTGGAAAGGGTCCTGCATTCCTGAGAAATTCCTTGCCTTTAATGGGAAGCAATCTTCCTGAAATTTGACGTCCCTTGAAATGAAAAACTCCTTGGTTGCTAAATCCATGACTTTATAACCTTTTACTCCATTCGGTAGCCCAAGAAAATGCATTCGCGTGCCCTTGGATCAAACTTTCTCCTTCCTGCAGGGATTGTCGAACAAAAAACCAAACATCCAAACACTCGCAAGAAGCTATAGTCTACAGCCCTTTTATACAGAAGCTCAAAAGGACTTTTGTTGGACAGTTTAACCGATGGTGTCCTATTAATTAAGAAAACTGCAGATAAAATACATTCGGACCAAAGTTCTATGGGCACTCCAGATTGAAAATACAAAGAGCGTGCTACATTCAACAGGTGTTGGTGTTTTCTTTCAACCACCGAATTCTGTTGAGGCGTGTGCACACATGACATGTGATGAATGATTCCCTTGCCTGTGAACAGTTCAGTCATGTTAAATTCCCTAGCATTATCCGTTCTTATAGTCTTAACTCTACGGCTAAACTGTGTCTCAACTAAGGTTAAGAAGAAAATCAAAACTGATTTGACCTCTGATTTTTGTCTCATCATGAAGATCCACGTAAATCTCGAGAAATCATCTACTATGGTGATAAAGTATCGATAGCCTAGACGTGAAGGAACATAAAATGGACCCCATGTGTCGCAATGTATAAGGTCAAAGGGTGAGCAAACTCGCGTACCATCATTAGGGAATTTATTTCTTTTCTGTTTTGAGATGGGGCAGATTTTACAGCATGTATCACTCAAACTATTATGTTTCAAGGTGTCTCTAAGTATATCTAGAACTTTACTGCTAGGGTGGCCTAGCCTCTTGTGCCATAACTCGGCTGTCAAGTTATTTAGGAAGTGGGGCTGCCGCTGAGCAGTGGGTGCAGCAGAATACGAGTCTGCCTGTATGACATAAAGCCCGGCCAATTGATCACCCTTGCCAATCACTTGCATAGAAGGGCCCTGAATCTGAAACTTATTAGCTTGAAACCAAAAACTACACGAGCTGCTGTTAGCTAAAGCACTCACAGATATGAAGTTAAAGCTGAATTGCGGCACAAAGAGGACATTAACCAAAGTGATGAACCTGTTCAGCTTAAAGCTTCCAGCTTTGTTTACCCTAATCACTCTATTGTCAGGCAATATCACCCTAGATTCAACTATTTCATGTAAATCTTGTAACAAGGCCTTACTACCACAGACATGCATGGTGGCACCCGAGTCTATAAGCCAATAATCAGAATTAACTAGCTCAGGAAGGTTAAAGGACAAGCAAGAACCTGTACTCCCTTTTTCATTCTGCTGAGTTATATCTGTGCTGCTGTGCGGGCAATTGCTGATCTGCTGATTGAGTAGGGCCTTCAGTCCTTGTAGCTGAAATGGTGTTAACTGCAATTGTACCATTGCGTCCCCAACACTGCCTGAGTTCTGATTATCCAGGCCGAGTTGCTGTCATGTTCTGGCGAGAGGATCACAGCTTGAAGTTTGGTTGATTCTTGCACTCCTAAACTTGTTGGGCTGTCTATATCCCGGAGGAAAGCCGTGTAGCTGGTAGCAGGTGTCCACAGAATGTCCTCTTTTATTACAATGCGTACACAGCGGCTTTGCCTGTTCTTTCTTGGGATAGAAACTTCCTTTCTTAGCTGCTCTGTCATAGTCTGATTTTGTGGCCATCATTGCCATGCTATTCATCAGGTCTTCAAGTGCATTCGCAGCCCCTGTCCCTACTGATCTTTGTTTCTCCTCTTGAAGGAGCAAGGAGAATACTTTGTTTATGGCCGGTAGGGGATCCATTAGAAGGATTTGTCCACGAACCTGAGAATAGGATTCGTTCAACCCCATCAAGAATGCGAGGACATATTCCTCTTCCATGTATTTCTTCAGCGCATTAACACCTCCACACTCGCACTGAAGCGGCGGCCGATAGCTGGCGAGCTCGTCCCAAAGGGTTTTCAGTCTGGTATAATAGACAGCGACACCACTCGAGCCCTGAGCCAGATTCATAATGTCCTTCTTCAGCTGAAACACCCTCGGTTTATTCGTCTGCCCATACCTTTCTTGAAGGTCGACCAGACATCTCTCGCCGTCGAGTTATACAAAATGCTAGCCGAAATTTCCCTCGAGACAGCATTCAAGATCCATGAGATGACGACATTGTTGTTTCTTTTCCACGCTTTCACCTCGTCTAGATTGGCTGCAGCAGGAGGATTCAATTCACCATTGATGAAGCCTTCTTTATTCCTCCCAATTAGCGCTATCATCATGGCACGGCTCCACGTCATGTAGTTGTCACCGTTCAATTTTTCCTGGACCAAAAGTTGCCCCGAGGTGTCGTTACTGCCAAGAAAGTAGGGATCATGTTGATTGCCTGGATTTCCGTAACTCCCAGGGTTGTTGCTTGTTAGGAAATAATCCTTGTGATCCCATTTTCCTTTATTAGATTAGGAAAAGATTAGATTAGGATATGATTGCATTATCTTTTCCTTATTAGCGTAGGCTAAATTAGTCGCCTGATTGTAGGCATTTATTAGTTTCCATGTAAACTTCTATTTAAGCAGTACAGAGGCTACAAAAACCGTAGTCGATTCAGCTTCACAAAACAAGACCGTGTTCACTGTGTTCGCGTGAGTTTATTTCCAACAACTGGTATCAGAGCGAGTTTCATCCAGGGACCATGGGCGATGAGAGCAAGAAAGGCGATACCTCCGGCGCCGTGATCGTAGGCGATGGGAGCAAGAAAGCCGATGCCTCCGGCACCGTGATCCAGAGAGTGATTCGTGAGGTGGGCGGCGGGAATAGCTACCCCGTTCTCACCAAGACCAACTACTCTGACTGGGCGCTCATGATGAAGGTGAAGCTGAAGGCGAGAGCGTTATGGAACGCCATCGAGAAGGGCACTGCCGATGAGCAGGAAGACATGATGGCGCTCGATGCGTTGGTGAGTGCGGTCCCGCCCGAGATGGTGTCGACGATCGGCTCCAAGGAGACGGCCAAGGAGGCCTGGGACGCGATCGCGACCATGAGGATCGGGGACGATCGTGTGAAGAAGGCAACGGCGCAACAGCTGCGTCGCAAATTCGACCTCGCCACGTTCAACGACGGCGAGACCGTCGAGGAGTTCGCGCTGCGACTTAATGGCATGGCGGCGCACCTCACCACGTTGGGAGAGGAGATGGAGGAAAAGGAAATCGTAGCCAAGATGCTACGAAGTCTGCCTTCCCGCTTCAAGCAGATAGCGATTGCGATCAAGACCCTGCTCGATCCATCCACCATGACGGTCGCCGATCTCACCGGGCGATTGCAAGAGGCGGAGGAGGAGTTAAATGGACCCCCGGCGTCACTACAGCACGAGGGCAAGCTGTATCTCACTGAGGAGCAGTGGGACGCGCAACGAAAGAAGCGAGAGGCGGAGAACCACTCACGCGGTCGTGGCGCGAATAGAGGAGGCGGCCGACGCGGGCGCGGTCGTGGGCGAGCTGGCGAGTCGAGTGGGCCGGCTACTTCGAACAAGCGCGCAGGTGACGAGTGCCGAAATTGTGGGAAGCTGGGCGACTGGGCCCGGGAGTGCTGGTCGAAGCCCAAGAAGGCGCAGGCCCATGCAGTCCACGAAGAGGAAGAGGCCTCACTTTGTCTCGCAAAGTGCTCCCCCATTCTCTCCCCACCGACTCCGCAATCGACGGCGACTTCGTCGACGTCGTCCATGGCCCAGATCGAGATCCGCGAAGAGAAGGTGTTCGCGCAGCTCGGGGAAGAAGAAGAGGAACGGGAGGCGGAGACGTGGGTCCTGGACTCGGGGGCAACCAATCACATGTCCGGATCTAGGACCGCCTTCTCGAAGCTCGACGTGGCGGTACGAGGCACCGTGCGTTTTGGCAACGACTCGGTGGCACGCATTGAAGGGCGGGGTACTGTCATCTTTGTGTGCAAGAACGGGGAGCTCCGTTCATTCGACGGCGTCTACTTCATTCCACGGTTGACGACGAACATCGTGAGTCTTGGCCAGCTAGACGAGGTCCGCTACAAGATCGAGATCGAAGATAGCGTTATGCGAATTCGGGAGCTCGGCGGTCAACTGTTAGCAAGGGTGACGCGCGAGGCGAACCGTCTATACCTTCTTCGGATCAAGATAGCATCGCCGATGTGCTTAGCGGTGCGCGGGCGCGGCGACGAGGTGGCATGGCGCTGGCATGATCGCTTCGGCCATGTCAACATGGCGGCGCTCCGGAAGCTAGCTCGGGAGGAGCTGGTGCGCGGACTGCCAGAGATCGGACAGGTGGACCACCTGTGCGATGCATGTCTGGCTGGGAAGCAGAAGCGCACCCCATTTCCGGAGAAAGCGGAGTATCGTGCGAAGCAGCGACTTGAGCTTGTGCATGGCGATCTGTGCGGGCCAATCACACCAGCAACCCCAAGCGGCAACAGGTACTTCTTGTTGCTCGTCGATGACCTTAGCCGTTATATGTGGGTAGCCACTATTCCTACGAAGGATCGTGCTGCGGCTGCCATCAAGGAACTCCAGGCACGGGCCGAGGGGGAGTCCGGGCTGAAGCTGGGGGCACTTCGGACCGATCGTGGTGGAGAATTCACGTCGATCGAGTTTGCGGAGTATTGCGCCGGAGAAGGGATACATCGCCAACACACCGCACCATATAGCCCGCAGCAGAACGGCGTGGTCGAGCGACGGAATGGGACGGTGGTGGCGACAGCGAGGAGTATGCTCAAGGCGAAGGGGCTGCCGGGCTGGTTCTGGGGCGAGGCTGTGACCACCGCGGTATACATCCTCAACCGATGCCCGACGAAGAGCGTGGACGGCATGACGCCGTTCGAAGCATGGCATGGGAAGAAGCCGGCAGTACATCATTTGAGGACGTTCGGCTGCATCGTCTACGTTCGGAACACGACGCCGCATCTGAAGAAGCTCGAGGATCGTGGCTGTAAGATGATCTTCATCGGCTACGAGCGCGGCTCCAAAGCGTACCGCGCTTACGACCCTATCACGAAGCGTGTCCACGTGACGCGCGACGTGGTGTTCGACGAAGGAGCACAGTGGGAGTGGGACTCTGTGCAGGTCGATGGCAAGCCGAACGGCAACGACGACGTGTTCACGGTGGAGTACTCGATCGTAAACCAGGGACCTTCGGTGGCTGATGGCACTGAGGAGGCACCTGGAACCACAACTGAGGAGGATGAGCTGACGCCGCCGGCATCACCTCATGGTGGTGGAGGAGCTGTACCTGCGGGATCCAGCGGGGCACAGGAGGTGGAGTTCGCCTCACCGCCGAGCGAGGCCGGCGAGCACTTGGACGCTGACCACGACGACGACGCCCCTCTCCGATTTCGAAAGATCGAAAACATCATCGGGCCGGCTTCGCCGCTTGGCTTCGCGCCACGGGCACTGATGACGGAGGAGCTCCACGCCATGAGCTCCGACGAACCTGCGTCGTTCGCCGAGGCGGAACGCAGCCCCAGCTGGAGGAAGGCGATGATGGAGGAGATGGACTCGATTGAGGACAACCGGACGTGGTCTCTCGCCGACCTCCCGCCGGGCCGACGGGCGATTGGCTTGAAGTGGGTCTTCAAGGTGAAGAGGGACGAGCACGGAGCGGTGTCCAAGCATAAGGCACGCCTCGTGGTGAAGGGTTACGCACAGCGGCAGGGCATCGACTACGACGAAGTGTTCGCGCCGGTGGCGCGACTGGACTCGGTGCGCCTGATTATCGCCCTCGCAGCACACGAAGGATGGGAGGTGCACCACATGGACGTCAAGTCGGCGTTCTTGAACGGAGACCTGGAGGAGGAGGTCTACGTCGAGCAGCCGCTGGGGTTTGTCATCACCGGCAAGGAGGACAAGGTGCTCAAGCTCCGAAAGGCGTTGTACGGGTTGCATCAAGCACCGCGCGCATGGAACGCGAAGCTGGACAGCACATTGTTGTCGTTCGGCTTCAGGAAGAGCCCATCGGAACACGCCATCTACATCAGGCAGAACGACGGCAAGCAGCTGGTGATCGGGGTCTATGTCGATGATCTCGTGATCACCGGCTCGAACGGCGACGACATCAAGTCATTTAAGGAGGAGATGGCGTCCGCATTCAAGATGAGTGACCTCGGCTTGCTTCACTACTACCTCGGCATTGAAGTGAAGCAGGGCGCGAGGGGGATCTCGCTGAGCCAGGGTGCCTACGCCGGCAAGATCCTAGAGAAGAGCGGCATGGCAGGGTGTAACCCATGTCACGTACCCATGGAACCGCGCCTGAAGTTGAGCAAGCTCAGCACAGAGCCGCCGGTCGATGCGACGGCATACAGGAGCGTCGTCGGGAGCTTGAGGTACTTGGTCAACACGCGCCCCGATCTAGCATTTGCGGTCGGCTATGTGAGTCGGTTCCTGGAGGATCCACGCGAGGATCACCTCGCAGCTGTGAAGCGCATCCTGCGCTATGTGGCTGGGACCCAAGATTGGGGACTCTGGTTCGGCAGGAGGGAGAAGGAGGAGCCTTATCTGACAGGCTTCAGCGACAGTGATTACGCCGGGGATGTAGATACAAGTAAAAGCACAACTGGCGTAATTTTCTTCCTCAGCGGCAGCCCGATCACCTGGCAATCCATGAAGCAGAAGGTAGTGGCTCAGTCCAGCTGTGAGGCAGAGTATATAGCAGCTGCTAACGCTGCTTGTCAAGCATTGTGGCTCGCTCGTGTGTTGTCTGAGGTGCAGGGAACAACAGCAAGAGCGCCAATGCTGAGGGTGGACAATAAGTCCGCCATTGCTTTGATCAAGAATCCGGTACTCCACGGACAGAGTAAGCACATTCGAGTGAAATACCACTTCATTCGGGAAGCTGCAGAAGAAGGCTTGATTGGTGTAGAGTTCATCAGAAGTGAGGATCAACTGGGCGACATTCTGACGAAGCCGCTTGGAAGGATCAAGTTTCTTGAACTACGGGATAAGATCGGCCTAATCGACAGCAATGGTGGACACAAGGCTTAGGAGGAGATTGTTAGGAAATAATCCTTGTGATCCCATTTTCCTTTATTAGATTAGGAAAAGATTAGATTAGGATATGATTGCATTATCTTTTCCTTATTAGCGTAGGCTAAATTAGTCGCCTGATTGTAGGCATTTATTAGTTTCCATGTAAACTTCTATTTAAGCAGTACAGAGGCTACAAAAACCGTAGTCGATTCAGCTTCACAAAACAAGACCGTGTTCACTGTGTTCGCGTGAGTTTATTTCCAACATTGCTTGCCGAGGATGTTTGATTCTGGGTGCTATCTTCAGTCGACATGTTTCCAATTGAAGATCAATCTTTGCAGCTTCAAGAAGCTATCTCTGATACCATGTAAAATTCAGTGGAGAAATTGATCGAACACAAAACGGTGTAACGTGGTTCGGATTCTCAAGGAAATCCTACTCCACGGGGAACTCGGGCGATCTTTATTAATGACGAAGAGATTACAAGACTGTGATGCTAACACAAATCTCCTAGCTGACTCACGTCAAAGATAAACCCTAATTTGATAAAATTGAAAGATTACGCATACGCAGGAACTCTCTGTGTTATTTATATCAGAGAGGTTTTGTGTAGGAGAGCAGTGAAGGGGAAGCGCGCGAAAACAGCTAACAGTTGAGTCTTCGAACTCTTCTGTTTTCAGTAGAGAAACGTCGATGCCACTGTCGACTTTATAAGTGGCTTTGAGGTTCTCAGGTACTCAGGTTCTCTGAGGTTCTCAGGTACTCAGTCGTATGAAACCTCTTCAACTCTGAGGTTCTGAGGTATGTTTTTCTGTTCTTCTTTTTCAGAATTTGATATCATGATATTCCCATGGTCTTGTTTGGGACCTATATTCAACCTTTGATCGATTCTTGATTCGTTGCAATGGAAATGCTTCTTCTTTTTCTTTCTTGCGAGTCTTTTTCCTACAATTTTTTATTTTTTGTTAATGACGACTGAGAGATTTCCAACAGTTTGAATGATGACGTGGCAACCCTTTGATCTGTGTTAGTATCTTTTAAAAAGAAAAATAAAAAATTCCGCCAAGTTGACCCTCCCTAACTAAGATGACGAAGCTTGCAGAAAAATACGATCTTTTGGTTTTTATATTCATAATTGTAGTATTCAATCACTTGGGTCTTTGGATTGAGATTTGGAGATTCGCGGGTTCCTCACGAATTGAAGTAGAAACGCCATATCCTTTTACCACTGCACCGCACCATTATCCGTAGGTTAAATTTGTCGTAATCGTGAAGCTTGGTGTAGTTTAGGGGGAAAAATGGCATCTAATGAAGAAATTAATGAGTTGGATGGCTCGATACGGAAGATTGAGAACGCCAGAGATCGATCTAAGGTATTTGTATTCCTAAGATACTCTGTAGGTGATCGAATAGTGACTGATGCGGGCGATTCAGTGAAAAGATTGGAGTGTGATGTTCGTATTTCGACATCTCGTTGAATGGGTCGTTGTTATTAGGTTAAATTTTTTATTAAGGAGAAATGGGTTGATTTTTTGCACAGAAAGTGGCTCAAACGAGGGAGATGCTCTCGAAACAAGCTGTGAAGATTGCGAAACAAGCTGAAGAGCACGAAAGTTTCATCAACAAGGTGAAGGACAAGATCGATTATCAAAGCATGTATCTTTAGTTTGCCTTCTTCTTCTATTCCCTATTCAACTGCTGCTCTTCGTTTGGTAGATTTTATCGTTGCAAGTTGATCTTGTCTTGGTGTTTAGGTTAAGTATTTGTTGGGTGTGCTTGGCTTTGGAGGGTTTTGCTTTATACTGGGAGAGCAAGTGAGTATCAAACACTTGTCTAATCTGTGCTATGCTAAGCATTTGTTTATACTTAAGGGCATTGCTTAATTGTTTCTTGTTTCCATTTAGGGCCTCAAGATGTTCGTTACATCTATTGTTTGTTCTACATGATCTTTGTTCCCCTTCGATGGATCTATTACCGATACAAGAAATGGCATTACTATCTTCTGGTAATCCAATTCACATAGCCTCATTTTTAGAGTATAATTTCATTTGTTCTGAAATTTGAAGGCATCGATAGTTCTGAGTGATGAGTTTACTGAGTTGCTTATTCGTTACCACAAAGATAAATCATCTTTCATCATATTGTGCAGGACTTTTGTTACTATGCCAACACGATCTTCTTGATAATGATACTGTTCTATCCCAGAATGGTGAAGGACAAGATCGATTATCAAAGCTGTTTGCCTTATCCTTCTTCTCTTCCCTATTCAACTGCTGCCCTTCATTTTCGTTGATTTTATGTTTGCAAGTTGATATTGTCTTGGTGTGTATGTTAAGTATTTGTTGGGCGTGCTTGGCTTTGGAGCAAGTGAATATCAATCACCTCTCTAATCTGTGCTATGCTAAGCATTGTGTATACTTAAGAACATTGCTTAGCTGTGTAATGTTTCTTGTAGAGAAAATTCTGGTCTGGTGCTTTGATGTTCTGCAAAAGATATTTGGACATTTAAATGTGTTTGTTTGTAGGGTTGGTTGGTTGCCTCTTGTCTACGTTTTTAAGTGCTCATTGCATTTGTCTACAGTTGAGACCTATTATGGAAAAATCATATCGTATTGGAATAGAGATTGGAAAGGGTCCTACTATTCACACCATATACCACTCTTTGCACCCCAAAATACTTGATTTTAAATAATCACATGATTCAACAAAAAATTTTTATTAACTTATTTTCCATTGAATCAATAATATTAATTACATGGACTATTCAAAAATTATTAAATAAGTCATTTTAACCAATGAAACATTTAGAACTAGCAAAAATGCTCGTGACCTACGGGCCCGCCCGCCCGCCCCACCCTGGTACTGTCAAATGGGCTTGCGGGCCGCAGGCCCGCTAAAGTGATGGGGCGGGCAGCCATTTCTCAGGCCCACCAGAGGACGGGCATATGCGGGTAAGCCCGCGCGGGCCTCGGGCAGGCCGCCAAATATATAAAAAAAAAATTTAAAAAAATTAATATATAGATGAATTATATAGTTTTTTATATTAATTGAGATCAAGTTTTTAATTTAATCGAATTTAGTAACATAAATAAATTTTTATTAAAGAATTTAAATTTGATTAGGAGTAACTCAACTTCATTAGTTTATTTTAATGTTTTTTTATTTCATTTTTATTTTTTAAAACGGGCCGGCCCACCAGGCCCGCTACTCGCCAGTATGGCGGGGCGGACTGCCATTTCTCAGGCCTGTCAAAATTGCTGTAGTGGATTTTCGTCTTGAGGCACGCAACAAGTTTTTATAACTTGCTGCACAGATTTACATCTCGTGTTCACCATCTTTCTTTACTAAGTTCGTTAAACATTCCGTTGTGCGTTCTGTGTTGGCGTCAGTGTTGACCCAACCTTTGTTCTAGGGGTGAGCAAAACCGGATATCCGGATTTTCGGATATCCGAATTTTCGGATATCAAAAAATGATATTCGTATCCGGTCCGATTTCAATTGGATATCCGATTTCGGATATCCGCTTTATTCGGATATTTAAATCGGATATCGCATCCGGTTTTAGATATATTTTTTTTTCTCAAAATCATTTTTTTTATTTCTTATCAAATTAAAATATATATTTTTTATATAATTATTTCTACACATAGTAATTAACACAATATGTGAATTTATGATTCAAAATTACATAATAAATAATAAACACAGTACCACAAAATCACATTAATTTTTTAACTTGCATCTCGAAGTTTTTGTTTTTTTTTTATTTATAAAGGTTTTTGCAATAATAATATAAATATAAATATTTATACTTTGAGAACTTTTTCCTTTTTTGACATTCATTTTTCATTTTGGGCTATTTTTTTATTTTTTTTTTATTTTAAAATATAAAATCGGATATTGGATATCCGCATTTTAGACAAACCATTATCCGTATCCGATCCGGTTTATTTCAAAATAAATCGGATCAGATATCCAATCCGATTTATTTCAAAATAAATCGGATCAGATATCCGATCCGCTTTTTAAAACCGGATATCCATTTTTTCGGGTTTTGAAAACCGGATACCGGATCGGAATTCGGTTTTCGGATATTTTTGCTCAGCCCTAATTTGTTCCAACATTTAGTCACCAGTTTTAGAACTTAGTATTTTACATCCATATCGTATCGGGATCACTTCACCTTCTATGGTATCATCTTTGGCAGGGATAAAGTGGATCCAAAGCAATGGTTTACCTTAGTTGCCCTTTTTTCCGCTGTGTGGTTTATGTTGCATTATTCTTCCCTGGCCAAAGTAATAATCGACTAAACAAAGATGCTAGGTAAGCATTAGCAGGTCATTATTTTCTTGATTTTTACCAGCTATCAATTGATCACAACGTACATCTCTTTCCTCGATGATATATATATATATATATATATATATATATATATATATATACATATTGTACGACATCATCCGCCAACTCCCATCTCTTTCTGATATTGTGCGTGGAATTTGGGCTGACCATCAAACAAAAAGTGTCCTCAGCAGTAGTAAACAAAAGTTGGAGGTGTAACAGCAGAAAACCCTAATATTTTATCTACTGTTTCGATTATTTCTATACATTAATTCTTCTGACAAGTACAGGGCTTTTTTCTTCCACTATTAGAGCGGTGATCTTCTTCTTCCGTCTGCGAAGCTTGCGCAATGAAGGAAGTGGTCGGCTATTCTAAGATGATAAGTTGGATCTTTTGCACAAAATGCGACAGATGGTTTCACCAAGACTGTGTTTCCATGACTGAAGAAATTGCCGAAAGAATCAACAACTATCATTGCCCCAAGTATCAAAAGAATCAGAAAACACGAATCGTTTACGTGTTCCGATTTATTAACCCTACATCCACGGAGAAAACTGGAAATCCTTATTGATCGATGATTTTGTGAGTTACAGTGTACATCAGAGTTTACACTCACTATTATGTGTGTCTCACACGTTTCATGTGAAGAATGAATATTTATACTGGACCCTTTTCGCGCCAACTAATCAACTGAACCAAGCCCGCTTTGTTCTCTTAGAATCGTCGCTCCTCACAACGACTCTATAAGTAGTCGAAGTATCTTCAATTATAATAAGAGCGTTTCCTCTTGACCTTAAGCGTTTCTTCATACTTCGATTGTTCTTTATGTTCAGACTGCTCCATCTTCAGTTGCATGGTTTGAAGCTCATCACACATTTTGCTCAGCGTTCCTTGCTTTAATTCCAATACCCCCCACAAGATGGATGGTACAAATTTTGTACAGACATCTTGAACAGAAGGTGCTTCATTAGGGGACCACTAAGAGGCTTGGTAAATAAATCTGCTAGTTGATCACCTGATCTAACTGGCAACAGCTTGATTGTTCCGCATGAAACATGATGCCGTATGAAATGGCAGTCTATTTCAATGTGCTTGGAACGCTCATGAAACTTGGGGTTGGTAGCTAATTTAAGGGTTGATAGGTTATCACAAAACACAACTAGTTTCGGATCAGCGTTGATACTCAGCTCTTCCAGATGGGTGAAACATTTGTTTTAGCCACTAAACGGGCTTTGTGCTTTTCTACTTCCCCTTCTGAGTTGAATTTGACTTTATACACCCATCTGCATCCAATAGATTTCTTGCCTTGTGGAAGTGGCACCACAGTCCATGTATGGTTTTCTTCTAATGCTCTCAGCTTCTCTTCCATGGCAGTTAACCATTTCTTTGATTTACTGGCCTGCAGGTAGCCCTTAGGCTCTTCCTCTGCCATTGAGACATTGTTAATAACTGTCCGATAATGAGGTGAGAAGTTCTTGTAGGAGAGGAACTGTGACATTGGATGCAGTGTCTTCCTTCCACTGACTTGGTTGTGATGGGAATTATGCTCAGTGACTTGGTTGCACTGATAGTCCTGCAGATATGAAGGCTTCTTGAGTCTTCTGCTTGACCTTCTGTGTGATTCATGAGGTGGTTGTCTGTCATGTGGCTGATGGTATTCTTGTGTGTCACTCCCCTGACTTCCCAGCTGCCCTTCTGAAGGATCTTGAGCTGAAGCAGAGGGATCTGTGTTTGGCTGATCTGAGTCCTAAGAAGGTCCCAAGGGTACTGCAGAGGGCAAGTCATGATGCAGGAATTCTCCTCCAAACAAGGATCATCACCAGGAACCTGAGGTCTTGGCAAAACTAGTGAGGAAAAGGGATCTCTCTGCTGCACTGAAGCATCTGTTCCTTTGAATGAAAAAATACCCTCCTCAAAGTGCACATCCCTGGAAATAAAGACCTGTTTTGTCTCCACATCCATGACTCTGTAGCCCTTCATACCTGTGGGATACCCGAGGAAGACACACTCCCTAGCTCTCAGATCAAATTTCTTCCTAGCTGCGGGAAGAGTAGAACAAAAGCAAAGGCACCCCAAAGACTCGAAGAGAACTATACTCAAAAGGTTTCTAATAAAGCAAGTCATAAGGACTTTTGTTAGACAAATGTACTGAGGGTGTTCTGTTGATCAGGAATGTTGCTGTGAGAGCACAGCTGACCAATATTCAATGGGAATTCCTGATTGGTAGTATAGGGAGCGAGCTACATTCATGAGATGTTGGTGCCGTCTCTCAACAACGGAGTTTTGTTGAGGGGTTTGCACGCAAGATGAATGATGTAAGATTTCCTTATTTCTAAACAGGTCTGTCAGATCAAATTCCTTCGCATTGTCTGTTCTAACTACTTTAATTCTACTACTGAATTTTGTCTCCACTAAGGCTACGGAGGATGGCAAAACAGTCCTAACCTCTGATTTATTCCTAATCATGTATATCCAAGTGAATCGTGTATGATCATCTACAATGGTAATAAAGTATTGATGTCCCAAGTGGGATGGAACATAGAGGGGTCCCCAAACATCACAATGTATTAGATCAAAAGCTTGGCAAGCAGACATACTATTATTTGGAAAGGACTTCCTTTTCTGCTTTGCAATGGGACATATCTTGCCAAATGAATGAACACTGTTGTCTACATGCCTCCATGATGTTTTTAGAATGTCTAACACTTTAGTAGAGGGGTGACCTAGTCTATTATGCCATAGATCCCCAGACAATTGCCATGTTGTTGGCTTGATCTGCTTGTCCTCGATCTTGATTCACTAGTAATGAAAAAACACCTTATTGATGGATTGATCGGGTCCATGAGCAAAATCTGGCCTCTGACTTGCGAGTAGGATTCATTCAATCCCATCAGAAATGCAAGAACATATTCCTCTTCCAGATGTCCCATTATGCCCTTAGCTCCTCCACACTTGCATTTGCAGATTGGTCTGTAGTTCGTCAGTTCGTCCCACAATGTTTTCAGCTTGGTGAAATAAGCTGCTATGCTGCTAGATCCTTGACTGAGATTGATCAACTGCCTCATCAGTTGAAAGATCCTGGGCTTATTTGTTTGCCCATATCTCTCCTCAAGGTCGAGCCACACTTCTCTGGCCGAGGAGTTGTATATAATGCTCGCCGAAATTTCCTTCGAAACAGAGTTTAGAATCCATGAAATAATGATGTTATTATTTCTTTTCCAAAATTCATCTTTTCTTGATCATCTGCGGGCGGTGGAACAAGATCGCCGTTCACAAATCCATCCTTATTCCTTCCAATAAGCGCAATCATGACTGCTCTGCTCCACGTCACATAGTTTTCGCCATTCAGCTGTTCTTGAACCAACAATTGACCTGCTGTGTCACTTGCATTCAGGTAATACGGATCATTGATCAGATAACGCACTATCGTTGGATTGACCATCGAGCCACCTGCAGTCTCCACATTTTCTGTCGCCATTTCAACAGGATTCACGTCGCGGGCAGTCTTGAAAACAAGCTATCGCTCTGATACCATATCAAAAGAATCAGAAAAACACGAATCGTTTACGTGGTTCGGATTTATTAACCCTACATCCACGGAGAAACTGGAAATCTTTTATTGATCGATGATTTTGTGAGTTACAGTGTACATCAGAGTTTACACTCACTATTATGTGTGTCTCACACGTTTCATGTGAAGAATGAATATTTATACTGGACCCTTTTCGCGCCAACTAATCAACTGAACCAAGCCCGCTTTGTTCTCTTAGAATCGTCGCTCCTCACAGCGACTCTATAAGTAGTCGAAGGATCTTCAATTCTAATAAGCGTGTTTCCTCTTGGCCTTAAGCGTTTCTTCACACTTCGATTGTTCTTTATGTTCAGACTGCTCCATCTTCAGTTGCATGGTTTGAAGCTCATCACACCTTTTGCGCAGCGTTCCTTGCTTTAATTCCAATACCAAGTGCAGCTTCATAAGGCCCAAATCAAGCACGACGACGACTCACTTATCATCTCCTTGAATTTTGATTGATTGTTCTTTAGACACACTTCTCATTGGTGTTTGGTAGAGGAAAGGGTTTTCATTTGCTACAATGAGTGTTAGTGAACGAATAATAGCGATGAAAGAATCTCTTAGATACACATCAATCCCTGTCAGTCTTACTTTTTCTTGTTCTTTTCAGCAAAAAGGAAATAAAGAACATATTCTTCTAAAAAGTAAAAACCATTGCTGCGAATAAGAGATCAAAATGATTGGATTCACTTCTTATATCAACTACTTCCACTTTCGCGATTTAAAATTTATATACATAAAAAGTATGTTGCTATCTTGTAAATATCGAACTTCTTTTAATATCATCAATCAATCTCTACTATATTCAATCATTTGCGCTGTAAATGCATCGAAAATTATCGCTACTTCTAGTATATCTTTAACCTAATAAAGCTAACCCTTTTTTCTAGTAGATGGATATATTCCCTCATAGTTACCAAAAACCCGTCATTTTGAACCGACTTTGAAACTACCCATCACTCACAAATCACAATTATAAATAAACACAAAAGGAAGAATATATCCTCATTCTCAAAACTTTGAAAAGAAGATAACTATACTCTCCACCGTATACGTGCTTTATGTCAAGGTGTACGAACGAAGCAACTATGAGCGAACAACCGAGTATAAAGTTCGATGCCATTGTCAAAGGCTTTGCAAGCACACGTTTCGCTATACTTAGAGCTCTCACCAGTGGTAATGTTAGACTGAATTGCACCCTTTTCGGCAAATTCTTATACTGATTATAGCAATATTTGCTTTGATGAGTTTTCGCCTTTCATCAATTGATTTGCCTTGTGTTGTACGCTCTTTCAGAAGTTCAAGAATTTTACGATCAGTGCGATCCTGGTGAGTTCTGAATTCCACGTACTTTTATCGTTAGTGTCTTGGTATTTGAATATATAGATCGCTAATAACCCAAGAAAGATCATCAGAGCACATCTTTTGATAGTTTAGCGATGGCTTTTATACCCTCTTGTTATCTATGTCGTGATGTTTCGCTATTGATCATGGCTATTTTTCCACGACAATAATATGTTCTAGCCACAGCCAAAAGATACGAGGAAAGAAAACCTTGACAGAATTGGATGTTTGATATACTGTAAATTTATTGCAGCGAAGAAGGAAATCCTCGGTCTGCTTGTTAGTAAAAATCTCGGTTCTTGGCAATGGCAAGTTAAAACACCTCCAGCCTTGCTTCCTCCCAATTGTCCACAACCTGCATTTGGCATCAACCTTCTCAGAGATAGCATGGAACACAAGAAATGGTTGCTTCTTGTTGCCCATCATTCTGATGCATGGATAGTTTCTGTTGCTTTCTTCCACGCCCTAAAATTTGAACTTGGGAGCGCCGATAGGTAATTACTAATTAGTATAGCGATTAAATTCTGCTGTGTAGTTATTAGGGTTTTTTCTGTCTGGTTCACCAGCTTTTGATTGCATGTATTCATTCTTGATTCTTATCTGCTACACAGGACACTTTTGTTGCATAAGATCAATGAATTACCAACACTGTTCGAACTTGTGACTGGAATTTGGGATGATGACCATGAGTACGCATCCATCACCGTAAGAAGAAATCGATGCCTTGTTTTTTTCCTCATGTCATAATATATCAGTCCATAAATGATCAGTTGTTTTGTTCATCCCTGTTCGTATTCTGACATAATTACAGGGAGAGTCATCATCGAAGAGCCAGAAAACCTCAGCGCCACAATCTCCTGGGAAAAGGATCACTCTCTGTGGAGCTTGCGGCGAAACCTGCAATGTAAACATTCTCAAGGCCGATAGTCTCACCTGCGATAAGTGCAAGAGATCGTTTCACGTACAGTGCGTTGGCGTGATTGAAGCGACGTATGAGATATTTCTGGGGACATATCATTGCCCCAAGTGCAGTTTCGAAAGTGCCCGTAGCTAGCTAGCAAGAAGAAGCTCTCTTTGGTTGCTACAACAATGGTTTCTGTTTTAGTGTTCTTAGAGTACTACTGTTCGTAAAATCTCTTGGGTTTCTCATTTGTTCAAAGTCTTGGCTTTTAGTTCAACCTTTGATGGATTCTTGATGGGAATGCCTTCTTTTCTTTTCTTGCAACTGTTTCTTCTCCGACATTTGTTGATGACGACGACTGAAAGATTTTCCAACAGTTTGAATGATGACGTGGCAATCCTTTGATCTACGTAACTCTTTTAAAAATGAAAAATAAAACATTCCGTCAAGTTGACCCTAAGATTGACGAAACTTGCAGAAAAATGCGATCTTTGGTTTTTATATTCATAATTGTAGTATTCAATCATTTGCGTCTTTGGATAGCAACTATTGGGATTTGCGTCTTTGGATAGCAACTATTGGGATTTGGAGATTCGCGGGTTCCTCACGAATTGAAGTAGAAACGCCATATCATTTTACCACTGCACGGCACTATTATCTGTAGGTTAAATTTGTCGTAATCGAGAAGCTTGGTGTAGATTAGGGGCAAAAATGGCATCTAATGAAGAAATTAATGAGTTGGATGGCTCGATACGGAAGATTGAGAACGGCAGAGATCGATCTAAGGTATTTGTATTCCTAAGATACTCTGTAGGTGATCGAATAGTGACTGATGCGGGCGATTCAGTGAAAAGATTGGAGTGTGATGTTCGTATATCGACATCTCGTTGAATGGGTCGTTGTTTATTTGGTTAAATTTTTTACTAAGGAGAAATGGGCTGATTTTTTGCACAGAAAGTGGCTCAAACGAGGGAGATGCTCTCGAAACAAGCTGTGAAGATTGCGAAACAAGCTGAAGAGCACGAAAGTTTCATCAACAAGGTGAAGGACAAGATCGATTATCAAAGCATGTATCTTTAGTTTGCCTTCTTCTTCTATTCCCTATTCAACTGCTGCTCTTCGTTTGGTAGATTTTATGTTGCAAGTTGATATTGTCTTGGTGTTTAGGTTAAGTATTTGTTGGGTGTGCTTGGCTTTGGAGGGTTTTGCTTTGTACTGGGAGCAAGTGAGTATCAAACACTTCTCTAATCTGTGCTATGCTAAGCATTTGGTTTATACTTGAGGGCATTGCTTAATTGTTTCTTGTTTCCATTTAGGGCCTCAAGATGTTCGTTACATCTATTGTTTGTTCTACATGATCTTTGTTCCCCTTCGATGGATCTATTACCGATACAAGAAATGGCATTACTATCTTCTGGTAATCCATTTCACATAGCCTCATTTTTAGAGTATAATTTCATTTGTTCTGAAATTTGAAGGCATCGATAGTTCTGAGTGATGAGTTTACTGAGTTGCTTATTCGTTACCACAAAGATAAATCATCTTTCATCATATTGTGCAGGACTTTTGTTACTATGCCAACACGATCTTCTTGATAATGATACTGTTCTATCCCAGAAATGAGAAGCTCTTCATGGTTTGCTTCTCATTTGCAGAGGTAAGAAAATAGGCACGATCCCTTTGTTTGTATTATGGCACGATCATCTGATATTTTTCCTCTTCTTCTTCGAATGAGTGCAGGGGCCATTAGCATGGGCAATGATTGTTTGGCGCAACAGCTTAGTATTTTATTCTATGGACAAAACTGTGAGCGTCTTCATACATTTTTTTCCCGGTAAGATCTGCTAAACAATCCACTACTTCCATAGTTCACACATATCAGGGGAGAGAACTCTCGTTGTTTTTCAACCTCTTCGCATCATATTCTAAATTAATTTATAGTGTTGTAATTAATATGGATTCAGGCTTGGTTTTCTTCACGATAAGATGGTGGGACCCAGTGTACTTTGAATCTATGCATCCTCAGGAAAATTCTAGCCGAGCCTCATGGCCCTACGTCGAAAGCAAATCAAACATATGGACATGGCTTTTCGTCGTCCCTTTACTTGCTTACACAATATGGCAACTCCTTTATTTCCTCATCGTATATGTTCTGAGACGACAGAGGCTTCTCCGTGACCCAGAAGTCATGACTTCTTACAGGTTTTTTCCCATTTCCTCACATCCTCTTAACTGCGATTTGTTGTAAGAAGGGATTTACATTGTCCTATATGACAGAGAACTCTCGAAGAAGGCAAAGAAAGCAAACAATATTTGGTGGCGGTTGAGTGGGATATTGGGAGATAAGAATCGTTTGCTTATGTACACGATTTTCCAGGCTCTTTTCACGGTGACCACCATGGCACTTACTGTCCCGATATTCTTGTCGTACGAATTACACGTTACTTTCCAAGTGCTCAAAATCTCTGCAGCAGTTTGGAATGGCGGGCAATTTCTGGTAGAAGTTATGCCCAGGCAGGTGATTCTCAAGGAGGAAAAGAAGAAGATGAAGTTGCAGCCCGTTGAAGTTCATGAAGATCGATCGAACTTGGAGAACTCGAGCAACCGAGTAAATTAGTCTCCTAACTTGACTTGAATCTGTTCTTTCGCGATGAATCATCTGTTCTTGCTATGCATTTGCCTTTGGTTCTCAATGTTCTAACTGATGATAGTCTCCTCCTAACTTGGCTTGAATTCTTGTTTCTTACTTTCCGTTGGATTCATTTGATTGGTTAGTTTATATGATCATACATTATCATCTTTTTTATGTTATTAAATCATTTTTGTGTTTTTATTAGAGAGATTAACTACTAAATCGGCCAATGATTTGACTAGTTTCTCGAACGAGGTTTCACCAAGAATTCTGGGCTGATCAATCAATAAGCAGTAGTACACATAAATTCCCCCTGCCAAAAAAATGATTTTAGGTAAATATATAGACATAGAATTTTCGAGTATAGCAATAGATACAACGAGTAGTACTATGTTGATTATTCAATGTCTTATCGACATTTTCAACAGATTATAGGTAACGTTCACATGCAAATACTACAAAATAATCCATAAAGTAATGCGTTTATGTCAAATGGTTAATTAAATGCCAAACCTCACAGACGCTACAAACAAGGTTTAATAATTACGATACAAAGCTGCTCCACCATCTCCGATAAAAATCACATTTATACACAGAAGCCACTCCACTCCACCCCCAATAATCAAATCAATTCAATCAATCAACCATGGAAGACAGCCACCATCATCAGAAGAGCAATTCGTCAAACCCAAGCAGCATGCAAGATCTAAGGTGCTACAGTGCCACGTATGCATCTTCTTCTTCGTCGGCTCAGAACAAGGCGGCGAACGATTTGGATTCTGCGGAGAAGTGGAAGTTCAAGAAGGTGAAGTCGGCGAACGGGGCGATTTCGAAACGGTGGAGCCTTACTGACCCTGAGATGCAGAGGAAGAAGAGAGTCGCTAGCTACAAAGCTTACACCGTCGAGGGGAAGCTCAAGGGATCGATTAAGAAAAGCTTCAGGTGGATCAAAGACAAGTGCGCCGTCGTCGTTTTCGGCCACAGATAGATGAGATGATGATTGCTTTGCTTCATCGTCGCAGCTTTGATTGTTGCTCTGTGGTTGTTTGTTCGTGTTGCCCTTCTCTTCTCTCTCCCTTTTTCCTTCTTTTTTTTTTTTATTATTATTTCCATTTTTGCAGAAACGATTTTACTTCCCTTCCCTGGTTGGGTTTGCACTGCACTGACAGCGAAAGGAGGTGTATTTCGTTGACTATAGTTATAGATCCCATTTTCTTGGTTGAACGAGTTTTCCCTTATCGAATTGGTCAATTTTATTTTATTTATTATATTGGATCTCGAAAGTTTTTCCCAAGTTCAGTTCTGTCTTTATCTTTAATAGCCCTTCTTGGTCTATGTAACACTGTCATGAAAAGAGTGGTCAGAGTGACGGCTAGTAAATATTCAAAAAAAAAAAAAAAAAAATTATACAGACAGCAGACAATGTTGCAATCGCATACAGAAAAATGGTCAATCTAGCAAATTTTATGTAGAAACACACAAGACAAGCCATATCTAACATCTTTTCTTAGGTGGCCGATCTTACAATCAAAAACACCCCAGAAAGAGACCAAACTGCAAAAGGAAGTGGACGGAAGGAAGGGCCGCATATTAAAAGACCAAATCCATTTGCTTTTATCCACAGTAAGATAATTGAGAGCAGCCTTAAGAGCTCTCTCAAATCAACGTTAGTTGTGGGGTTCATCTTTATCGTCGAAACGCAAAGCCTCAACTCCCCTTATCGTCGATTCATAATAATTGTTGCTATTACTCAAGTTGGAGTTATTCCTGCTAGAAGAATTATTAATGTGTCTTTGGTCTCCTCCCAGGGGCGAGCTTCTACGACCACTTGATGTCTTGTTTGCAGTTGCAGGACTTTCATCCCTAGTGCGAGGACGTAATGGGTCTGAATTGTTTTCCATAGTGAGGCTTTCTCTGCTTCCATATGCAGTACCTTGCCTCAGCGAACCGCTTGATCTTCCAAAGAAGGTGGAGCTTGAAATCTGCAATAAAAAATAATCAACTACAGTAATGAGAAACAAACGTTTTTTATTTATAATCATCTTTGCCTCATTGTGTCGAAGTTCACTTACCATGGCGTCCTTGCTACTTGAATCATTTGCAACAGGACTTTTCTGCCTGGTGAAGCTTCCAGGGCTTACGAATTGTCCAGAACTTCTTCTGGCAGGATCTGCAGAAGTAGAGGCACCTTGTCTCCCTGCATCTCCATCTGTAATAAAATCAACTGAAGCAAGAAACTAAACATACTTCAACAAGTCTTCCCTGGGTAGTGTGATAAAACAACACAAGAGAAACTAGCTATGCGAGGAGTTGAAGGAAAACGTAATGAGGTCAGATATAAAACAGAGAGATACTGATGTTGACATTTATATAGAAAAGATTGTGCATCTTCACAAGAGGTATGGAGTACCTGGAGGCTTATCACCACTTGGGATGGCAGGTGGTAAACCAGAGCTCATTCCAGCACTTGGACCCTGTAAAAAGAGTAAAATCATCAAGCTTGGTGAAGAAAAAAAATACTAAGTTAAAATGATATAACTTGTACCCGCGAAGGAGCAGCCATCTGCGACTGCTGATACTTCAAAATAGTCCAATCAAAGACATAATCAAATTGAAAACCTGCAGGCATATTGCATGTTACTATTACATTAATCATTCTCACCAAACAGGAAACTTTCGAAGGAACATAGGATTTTCTCAAAAGAACTCTTCACACCTTCACGAATAAAGAGGTCACGAAATATTCTCTTCAGATATGCATAATCTGGTCTGTCTTCAAAACGCAGTGAACGACAGTAATGGAAATATGATGCAAATTCTGTTGGATAACCACGGCATAAAGACTAGAAGAATGGTATGTTAGTTGTTGTGACTCCAGAATGACAAAAAGTATCCATATCGCATTGATTACCTCAATAGAAGTTGAAACCTTTTTGTCACTTATTTTCTCGTATTTCTGTTTCTTATTCCCTGCTTTTAGTCCCTGCCAAGGAAGGCTGCAAAAACGTACACAGAACCATAATCAATATGGCATTGATAGTTATATGGACGGGGACCTGAAAAAGTAATTCACCTTCCCCGCAAGAAGTACATCAGGACATATCCAAGTGACTCCAAATCATCTCTCCTGCTTTGTTCTGCAAATGATAGAAATAGGGGGAGTATGAATAAGTTACCAATCGGGTGCAAGGCGGAAAAAAAAAAAAAAAACTACTGACCAATTCCCAGGTGAGTGTTCATGCTGGCATATCGTGCAGTTCCAGTCAAGTTTTTATTCTCCCTACATGAAAGTGGAGGGCCATGTCAACGTCAAAACTACTAAAACCATAAAACATAAGCAGCACAGAAAACGAACTTCAGCACCCATTTGTCTCACCTGTAAGGAATATGTTGGTGAGTTGAACTATCTCTATACTTTTTAGCCAGTCCAAAATCAATTATGTAAACCTAAGATGGACAGTGACAAATAACAAACCGGTGTCATCATAACTCATACATACTCTTCAGCATTCAATTCACCATTAGCAAACAAGACGGCACCTGATTTGCACGCCTTCCCAAGCCCATGAGAAAATTGTCCGGCTTGATATCTCGGTGTAAAAATGACTTTGAATGAACAAATTCTACACGATTTATCTGAAATTATTGATATGAAGATGGTATCACTCAAGGCATCGTGAAACCCCTAGCTAGATTCACTACTTCCAACACAGGAATTTGCAGACAACGAAAAACACGAACCATTTGATCAGCGAGCATGAGAACCGTCTTCAACGAAAGTTTCCTACTGCAAAAGTTAAATAGATCTTCCAGACTTGGTCCAAGCAAGTCTATAACTAGAACGTTGTAGTCTCCTTCCACACCAAACCATCTCACGTTTGGTATACCAGCTGCAGTTTAGACAAATAGCTAGATCAAGCTTCATGATTGAAAGAATAGAAATTATCAAATAACTAGGCTACCAATTAAACTTTTAATTCAGAATGAAGATCATTACTTCCGCCTTGTAAAATTCTGTATAACTTCGACTCATACAGCAATTGCGGATGCTTCGTCTTCACATTTTCCTAAAACCATCAAATACATACATAGTCAAATTTACAAAGACGAATGAGGATTACAGACGACAACGAGAGATACAATCGCCCTAAACACGACTCACTTACCAACTTAATTGCAACCTCCTCGTTCGTCTGAATATTTGTCCCTAACGAAAAACAAAACGACTAATCAGCACACTAACTCGGAGAAAAAAAAACGAACAACAGCAATGATTACAAGTTCATAATCTTACCGAGAAAGATCTCCCCAAACGATCCACTCCCAATTTTCCGACCCAGCCGATACTTATTCCCCACTCGCGGTTCCATCAGTCAAATTCAGCTGCTCCTCACACCCTACAAAACCAATACGTAGATCTAGATTCTGCTAACAACCAGCGCTAAATTCATCCAAGCTAAAAGGATGTAGATAACAAGGATTCGAGCTTGGCTCCCAGCATGTCTGCTCAGTAGATAGATAGAAGAAAGAAAAAGAGTATGTTTCGAAGAAGGCTTCGTCGTTTCTGATCCAAAAGAAACTGAGCGTATCCACCACGCTAGATACTGCGCGCGTGGGATAAAATATAAACCTTTTTTGATTGGTCGGTTCTTTAATTCATGAGGCGTGGCGTTAGCACGTGATCCACTTACAAGTTCAACATAGTATAGTATAGTAGATCAATATTAAATATCATAAGATATAATGATTTAAGGCATTCTAAATTACACAAAAACGAAATGCAAGTGATACATCATTATTAGAAAAATTGTTAATTCCGTCATCCAAACAAATCAAATCAGGCGTATACAAATTAATAAATGTTAGAAAATGCGCCCAGAAAAGGCAAAAAAATTACATATTCTGGGCAGCTAACTTAACTGCCTTTACAAGTGAACAAATCAATGTAGGAGCGAATATTAATGCTTATGTGGTGGTAATAGGAGCCCTCGGACTAGGAAGCCCCATATACGAAACTCTAGGCGATAGCCGGCATTTCGGGCTGGGACGCGGGGACGGGATAGGCCCGTAATCAGCGAGGGACCCGTCGAAGTTCGTCCGAGGCGAAAGGTTGACTTTTTCGAGGGCTCGGGATTGTAACTCCACGGGATATTCACGAACACAGCCGATTCTCGGCCCGACGCCCGTACTCCATTTGCTAGGCATATGCTTCGCAAGTCGTAAATAGGCTCATCTTGGAGGACGTTCTTGGCGTCCGACGAGGCGATATTTGACTTCGTCAAATCTTTGCAAGATAATGTAATGGGACAGCAATCGTCGTCCGTCGCGCATCTCTATAAAAAAAATATATATATATATATATAGGAACATAAATGAAATTTTTATCAGATGAATGAATGATCTTATATGTATGGAAAACGCTGGGAAGATTGTAATTTACCTTTACGTTCGTGAGGTCGACGCGGTTCTCTTCCAAGAATCTTACGAATTCTAAGAAGTTTTCTTCGGTTGGAAGGTAGTGACCGCTGTAGGGCCAAATCGCCTGTAAAAAAAACAAGGCGAAAGAAACAAACCAAGATGTTAGGATCGGACAAGAATTTAAGCTACAAATTGTTTGTTTCTTAGGACTTCTTTTTATTACCTCGAGAACGCCTTCATGGGCAACTAATCTACCGGCGGCTGTAATGGCTCCTCCCGCCAAGAAACTCGAGTGCTGGAAAAAACCTTTCTTCTTCTGACCAATGTATAAAGTCCTCGTCGTGCTTAGTACGAAGATCCACTTCGAGCCCGCAATAGTGTTAACCGATGCGCCGCTTTCTCTGTAAACGAGCCTTCCATTTTCGACGACGACTTCGAATGATTTTCTTTCTTTCTGCAGAAACGATTACAATTTAGGGATTCTATTTCGAACTCTGTATTCCTAGAATGGACTTAAACTTACCGGTCCTAGATATTTTATGCATTGCCTCTGCAAATTGTTTCGCGAGCACTTCTCGATGCACAGTTCCTTCCCATCTCCAACGTCCAACCTATTCGTAAAAAGTCACAAAGGTTCTTTCTTTCAGAGGAATCTATTCTATCAATATAAGAAATGTATGTTGCTGCAGTACTCACCAGTAAAAGAAAGGTTGAGAACTTCCACTTGCGAACCAAACGTCGTAATAGATTTTCAAATTGTGGCCATATCGGTGTCGCGGGTCGATCTGCTCAAGTAACATGTTTAGAAACCTGGGAAGAACTAAATCTTGGCTATCGAAGAGATGAGAATGGACTTACAGCTTCGAGCCAGTGCTGTAGAGCTAGTTTTTGGGCCTTTTCATCCTTGGACATTCCCTTGCCAACCTGTATGTAAATAGGGTCTCATTTGTAAGAACTAATGATCAAGGAAGAAAGGGACAACATTGAAATGGCTGCAAGAGAATGACCTTTGCTGCTCTTATTCCTGCCCTAGCCCACCGCGACACAGCAGTTTCTGGTTTTTCGACATTGAAGAACGACACAGAGCTTCGCTTCAGCGCTGCAAAGTCCATGGCTTTCCACCTATGAATTTGTAAACATAAGAAATCAATTTAAACAGCTCGAAAACCAGCAAGAAAATTACTCTCCACTAACCATAGCTCCTCAACGACCACTGCACAATCAGCGAGATTCCTTCGAGTTCTGTAACTCTTGTAGACCTTTTGAAGCTTAACAGCTGCAGCATGGAGCTCGCTAGCAGGCCTTGGACTAAACGTTGAGGGTGGCTCGGGGAGAAAACATTCGGGATTCAATTCCTTTTCGCTGTTCTCCAATGCATTCTCACAATCCGATCTCTTGAAATTTTGAACCAAGAAATCCTTAAACGAAAGGGAATGTTGGAGGACTAGCTTCGGTGGCTCGCAGTCTTTCAGCTTGATAGAATTCCTCCTAAGCATTTCGTCGAACATGTTTGGCGCCCCTCCATGATTGGATCGGCCAAAGCTCTCGCCTTTCAACGTTAACGTCATCTCTTTACTGCAGCCCAACAGAGATAGTCCGTACAATTTCTCTAACTCAAATGCAAGAAGGCAAAACGCAAACGACAAAAAGAAGATGATGGTCCGTGTTCAAAGACTCAAAGGAACATTCAAATTTCAGGCAATTGATGAACTCAAAGGTATTGATTGATGTAATGAAACGGAACACAGTTCTCATTCTGTAGTATTTATAGCGCATGAATACAGTAACAGTATTAATCACAACACATCCCATTTATGTGGGAAAATGTGTGGTCAAAGGAAGGAATGCTTCAACGAACATGAACAAGAATACATCATCCAGAAATAATGTAACCCGTTGTTTGTAGCTGTAAACGCGCTATAATAATACTACAAAACAACAAATAACTAAGATATTCAGTCATGATACCTTTATTCTCCCATGCATGTATGAAAGATGACGTCGTAACTTTTTGGTCAATAATCAAAAGTATACTCACAATAAGGTTGACCAACAATAAGATGTTTAATGTTGTGGCATCATTATTAATTGATGACTGTTTTCGTTTCTTCGGTCAGAACTTATATTTCCACGGCCTTTTTGGCACGCATGACATTAGTTTAATTGTAATAATATTTAAAAAAAAATTTCAATCTAGTAGCTTGTCATTATAAAACAAAAGTACAAAACGTGCTAAACCACGCAACAGTTTGCTTGCATTGCGCTAAACGAAAACAAGTCCTCAAAAGAAAGAAACAAAATCCCACAAAGGGGACACTCCCCTATGTGGAAAAAAAGGTCCAAATGACAAAAAGCTACAGAAAACAAAAAAACAATAATGGTGAACTTTCCCAGATGAAATCGTCTACCTACGGCAAAATAGCCAGCGGCCTACGGCCTATTATTTTTTTGTTCCTTTTTTTTTCTTTTTTTAATGTATCCTTAACCCCACTCAAGTCTTGTCTGTTATATATCAAGCCACGTTATAGGGCTCTAAGTGAGCCGAGCTCATTTTCCGGGCTCGAGCTCGACGAGCTTTGAGCTCAAAGCTCTTGGTGAGCTCGAGTTATTTAATAAAAACAAAAAAAACTCGCGAGCCTGTTCATAAGCTTTCAAGCTCTTATGTCTGGGCTCAAACTCGAGCGCGACATAAATGAGCTCGAACTCATCTTTGTCGAGATCGAGCCGAGCCTTTGTCGAGCCGGTTCGACTTATCTTTCACCCCTCTTCTCTCCCATCCCCATACACCCTTTTTGAATTGTTGAATTGGGCTTGTGTTGGGCGATATGTTCGTGACTTCGGCCGATTACTTAGTACCAAAAGGCCCACGACCTAATTTTATTTATTTTCTTTAAAATAAATAATATTTGTCGTGAGTTAGGCGGCCTATATTCGGATTTTGTATGGTTAAAGAATTGAAGTCAAAGTTTTACCCCAGGGATTTAAATTTACAAATTACAGTTGTAGTAGGGATTCTTCTATGAAAAGGATTGGAGAAATCATAGTTGAATTTAGGTTAGATTCGATCTCTCTTCTTTGTGTGCTGGCAATTCAAAAATATTGAGAATTAAGTTTGTTGTGTTGTTGTATAATATCCATGTGCAATAGGTTGATCTTGTTTTACTACAAAACCTTGCTGAAGTCCATCCAAGAAAGATTCAAGCATTTGTACACTTAAAGAAATATGAAGGTGTAATAATATCAGTTGCTATTGGGAAAAGGGTTAGATATAAATTATGCGCCAAAATTAGTACAAGGATTGATGATTAGCAAAAGGAAGTCTTGGAACAGAGTACTCTGTAGAAAAACTAATGCCAGTGATTTGTATGTTGTTTGAGTTACATTAGTCCAAAATGCCACGTTTGATTGTCTTTGAATTCAAAGGTGTATAATTATGCATGTTCTGACCATCTGGAAATTAATATTTGGTTGACCAAAGAATTCGTCTTTATTTAGGGTTATCAGATGTTATCAGTTTCAGTTGCACGCACAATTTTAAATTATTTAAAAGCTGTCTGATTATTAGGTGACGTGGGCTTGTGGAAAGAAATATTACATATCTATATCTATATCTATATAGATATCACCGGTCAAGATCGACAGCACTTAAATTATTATACATTCAAGACTTTGAAATTAAATATTAGAAAACCCCACACGAAAACCCTAGTACATACTATCTCGTATCAAATATTGAATCTTCTTCTCTTCCTTGGGACAAAATACATACGTACATACATGTATATGCATGCAATGTTATTACATAGTCGTCAACGAGTTGATAATTCACCAACCACCTTTTTCACTGCTTCCTCGAAGTTGGACTCGTCAAACTCACCACCCTGTATTGTTATATAATCAAGAAAAGTCGATATGAATTTTTTTCTGATCTTTAATTCTTATTTATGGAAAAAACCAAACATGCGTACGTAAGTAATACTACCTCAATCTTCAGTCTCATGACAATCCCATGCATTGGATATGATTCGTCGACCATCATCTCACTACACTCTATCGATGACAATCTCACATTATCAGTTCGTCGTTTCAGAAAATCCAACATCCCAAGAACGAAATCTAGCATGCTGACGTCACCTCTTACAGCAACTCTCAAGTCTAAGAATCTCTCGTCTGGCATTGCTGACGTGCTGGCAACTTGTGAAATCTCCACAGTCGTCGTTCTTTCTTGGGATAATGAAGAAAAGCCTAAATCTTTATAACTTGGATTCAAAACCCTATCTTCCAATGCCTGGTTCCTTTGTCTGAGTTCATCAACCTGGGATTTCAGCTTGCTCAAATACTCGGTTGTTGTGTTAAGCACAGTTGCCTTGTCCTTCTGCGTTTATTACAAAAGAATTTCTCATTTGAACTGTGTTTGTCTTCGTTTGATCGATGGCTGCGATTAAAAAATGTGTACCTTAGAACCTGGAGGGAGCAATGATCTCAAAGCTTGAAAGCTTTCGTTGAGTTTTTCTCTTCTTCTTCTCTCTGATATCATATGATGCAGCTGCGTAGGCGTGGCCTGGTTTCCTTGAAAACCACTCAATAATTCTTGCTTTCTTACAACGTTCAGATTTCGAAAAAACAAGACAGCCCTTTTGAACATGTTATTGCTCCGAGCTGTTCTTGCCTGAAAGGGGCGAATCGAACTCCCCGCCATTCTTGATCTGTAACTCGAAAATGCTGACGTGGGAGGCTTGAGAGAGCTTTGAGAAGGCGATGAATTAGCTGAAGGAGAAGAAGAAGAAGACGAAGATACCACTGCTAAGATTGCTTTTGCCACAGCAGAATCTCCGATCTCCTTCGTAGGGAATTCAATATTGTTATTTATTAGGGCTTGTTTTTGAATGAGTTCTTGATCCATGAGTGGGGCCTGGGGATTGAGTAGCAGAACTTGAGAGTACTGTTCTAAGCTATCGATGGAAATCTGTGATCTGATCGATGGCGATGATGAAGATATTGGTTGGTTTTGATCGAACGGGTGAGATGATAATGAAGGGGGACGATCTACTGGCGATTTGAGTCGATGAGGAAAGCATGAAGAGATCAAGTTTCTTATCTCCATTTCCATGTTCGCCTGAGAATTTATTTTTTTTCATGCAAGCATTAGTTGCGCACTGTAATTGATAGGTCTTTTTTCATGTTAAACACAGAATAAGCTTATTATTACCTGAGGATCTTTGGAGAACCCTAGCTCAATCTCCCCTGCGCCACATCCCATGAACACAACGTTCTAAAAATCACATAATAATATAAGAATAATATATGAGACAGTAAAATTCAGTTTTATATATAGCCAATGAATGAAATTAAGACCCACCTGAATCTTGGCTTCCTGCAATAAAAAGAGAAAGAAGGGATCAAACGTATATTATAATTCATATATAGAGGGCCTTCTTCAACCCTTATGAAATTGTGTGCTTTACTTGGTAAAACTGAAGCTGCAAGTCATTGGACACAAGTCTTTGAACATCATGTAATGTTAACTCCATGTAAGTAAGTTTGTTCTTGAAAGCAAAACCTGGGATTCGCCTGAACACACATACAGTACAGCATATGTAAATTCCCCCGTCGAACAAGATTTTATAAAGATAAAACGAAAATAATAATTAATTAATACATGTACCCAGCATCGACATTGTGCAGTAATCCTCGATAAACCTCGAATAATCTCCACCCAAGAGATGAAGAGCTCGGCCGATTACTCAGCTCTCGACATAGTCCATCAAGAAAAAACAAACAGCTGCTATAAACAAAGCTGGTTAAGTTATCTGCGAAGATGATGGTGATGATTAAAGGATATAACAATTTTGAAGAAGATGAACAGCCAAGTATTACTTGGATGGTTGAGGTAAGTAGGACCAAATGCAAACATAGTCGCAGGCAAAAGATCGCATCGTTCGCTGGAGAAAAATTCGACGTTCGGCTTCATTAGAAAGGAAAACAGTTTCCATCACCATAACCTTTTTTTTTCTTCTTTATGTGAGTTCTGATGATGAGAAGTTTTGCAGCTTATTCAACAAATTAGGTGCTACGATATCGAAATTATGAATTGACATGCTGATATGGTTAAGTACATACATGCATGGTTTGGTTAAGCCATAAATCATATGTAGGCATGTTTTGATTTATTATAATGTCGTGAAACTAAGCTTTTGTTGTAATTCATGCAAAAGGTGGAGGGGAAAAGTAACGGTCAAAGTCAAAGATGGAATCGGGTCAAGGTAGGAAGCAAGGTGGTCCTTGCATCTAGGATATCTAATTGCCAAATTGAAATTTTATTTAAAAGATAATATATGTTCATTTATAAGAAGAATGGTCAAGTAGTATGAGTACTAATCTCTGTTTTCTCTATTATATATATATATATATATGTATGTATTTTTTTAGACTAGGATAAAGTACATTACTTTTTTTTACGATACATAGAAGTTAAATGACAAAGGAAATTAACTTTGAATGGCAAGCCGCTTGTTTAACGTTCCTCGTCCATTTAGACGACTTTGACTATTGACCCTAATATAAAAAGTTGAAAATCATAAAAGCGAGAATTGACATTTTCGTCTTTCTACATGCTTAAACGCTATCTATTATTACTTAACTTAATTAAGACTTGCGACAAGGTGGTGACTGGTTGGCTCTAGGGAACCATCAAAAGATGGTTGGCGATTCTTTAAAACAATTCAAATACCTTACAAATGATTATTTACATCGCAATATAGAATAACTCATGTGTGGCCTGTGGGCACATAATATTATGATCTTATTAAATTATTATTGAGACGAGTGGTCAAACTTATCTTGATATAATATTATATCAGCCAATTTGATTAGTCTACTCAAGTTTCAAAATGAGGGAAACATATATTAAAAATATAGATTGGAAAACATGTCTTCTCGTCTCTATTTCAAAGCCACTTTCTTTTATATCGATGTATTCGCAATGATAATTGAATTTTCTTGACGTTGATGTTATATAACATTTTATCAGGCGACATGACGTTTTTACATTGGGCCCACTCAGCCCAAATATAGAAACAGACATAAGCCCCTTAAGCCCAATAAAATGTTGCTTTGTTAAAACTGCGACCAATTTTGTTTAGGGTTGGCACAGTTCGGTAAACCGACCGAACCGATCGAATTACCGAAATTTCGTTACGTACCGAATACCGAACAAAAAAATTCAGTTCAGTATTCGGTTTTAAAATTCTGAAATTTCGGTAATTCGGTTCGGTACAAGATTTTTGGTTTGGTATTTTCGGTATACCGAATTACCGATTTAGAATATAATATATTAAATATACAGCCCAATAATTATAACACAGCAGCCCAATAATAATAACAAATCCCAATATCACAGCCCAATAATATACAAGCCCAATTAGGGTTTTAATTTTCTTCCTTCCACAGACTACACAAATCTAAATCACCTCATCACCTCAGACAGCCCCAGAAAGCCATCGTCACAGACTTCATCACCTCCATTCAGTTCGTCGGCGGCCAAGACTACTACCCAAATGCCGCCGTCCGTCGCCGCCCATCGTTCTCTGTCTTCGTAGGCCGACAAATCTTAGACGAAGCCTACTGGGAAGATCTCTCACCGACAAATAGATCCAAGAGCTGGCCTCCAAGGGCGAGCTTAAAAATGCCATCAACGTCGTCCTAACCTCCTTGACATCGCCGTCGACGGCTTCTGCATGAATCGGTGCGGGACCCACGGCTCCAAGGCTGCAATCGCAAAGAAGGGGAAAAGAGCACCAAATTTGCTATGCAAACTCATTTTTTTTTTTGTTAAACTCGGTATTTCGGTAAATAACCGAAAATTATCGAAAAAATTTCAGTAAACCTAACCGATTAAGTTCGGTTCGGTATTCGGTTCTCAATAATAAATCCCCCGGGCCGGACGGCTAATCGGCCAAGTTTTACAAGGAAGCGTGGGAAGTGATTGGAAGTGATGTCACACATGCTGTTCAGGAGTTCTTCCGGACTGGCTATTTTTTGCCCACATGTTAATCCCGCAACTCACCGAGAATAACTACGTACGGTGGAGCGGCGAAATGAAAGCTTTGCTGAAATTGCAAGGCGAACCGAAACCGAAATCTCAGTTCGGTACCACGCGCACCCCTATTTTTGTTCCCTTTCCCAGCCAGCCACTGTGATGTGAGGCCAACATCCTTCAAATAGAACAAAATATGAATCATCAACCCATTTCATTTATTTCTTGCAAAATGAGCGCGTGAAAGAAAGCCAATGAAGACGCACTGTAACATGAGTTATAGTTTTTGTAATGAAAAACGTGCTTGAAGGACCATGCTACGTGCTGTACCTTTATCAAGAATCACAACTCTCCAATCAAAGTCATCCTCTCCGATTAATCTCCGACAGCTGTGGCTACAAACCACACACTCTTCATCCTCTTACCAATTAATCCACGACCACCATTTCTATAGCTGCAAACTCTCACCCTCACCATAGCTTCCATAACAACCTTAAGTAGTCCCATCCCACCCACGAAGAAGAAAACTAAAATGGAGCATTCTTATTCAGATTCATCTCACATCCTAGCAGTAGCAAACTCCTCAGATGAAATTTGCAAACCTTCCCCAAAGCCGAAGCCTTCCACCACTGTACTCAAAGCTATTCTGATTTCCACTTGCGTCGCTTTGTCCGTGCTCGCCGCCTCAGCATCTCCGGCGCCGCCGGTCAGACTTCGGTCGACCACCCACGCCGCCGCGAGACCTCCCTCTAAGCTGAAGCGACCCACCGTCTTGATGGTGTCCTGCGACGGCTTCAGATTTGGGTATCAGTTCAAGACAGACACCCCAAACATTCACAGGCTAATCAACGGCGGCACCTCCGCCGAGCTGGGCCTGATTCCGTCGTACCCAACCTTGACTTTCCCCAACCACTACACAATCGCCACGGGGCTCTACCCAGAGAGCCACGGGATCATCAACAACTACTTCACCGACCCGACCACCGGCGAGGAGTTCACCACCAGGAACCACGACCCAAAGTGGTGGCTAGGCGAGCCCCTGTGGGAGGTCGCCGCCAAGAACGGCCTGAAAGCCGCCACCTATTTCTGGGCAGGGTCCGAGGTAAAGAAGGGCTCTTGGGACTGCCCAAAAGCTTACTGTCCCCCTTACAACGGCTCGGTCCCATTCGAGGAGAGAATCGATACGATCCTCAGCTACTTCGATCTTCCCAGCGACCAAGTTCCATCGTTCATAAATCTCTACCTTTCAGATCCCGACAGCCAGGGACACAAAGTGGGGCCCGACGATCCACAGATCACCGAAGCAGTCGCCCATATAGATCGGTTAATCGGTAGGTTGATCGACGGTCTCGAAAAACGAGGGATATTCGAGGATGTCCACACGATTCTGCTCGGCGATCATGGGATGGTGGGCACCTGCGATAAAAAGGTGATCTTTTTGGACGACTTGGCAGATTGGGTTCGAATCCCTGAAGAATGGGTTCAATCTTACTACCCAGTTCTTGCAATAAGACCGCCGAAGGGATACTCGGCGGAGGGAGTTGCGAAGAAGATAAACGAGGGTTTGAATTCTGGGAAAGTTGAGAACGGAGAGTATGTTAAGGTTTACTTGAAGGAAGAACTGCCTAAGAGACTACATTATTCGGCGAGCGAACGTATTCCACCGATCATAGGATTAGTGTCCGAAGGGTATTCTGTGGAGCAGAAGAGGACGGGGGCGCAAGAATGTACGGGCGCGCATGGATATGATAATGCGTATTTTTCGATGAGGACTATTTTCGTAGCGCATGGGCCTCGATTTGCTAGGGGGAGGAAGGTGCCTTCTTTCGAGAATGTTCATATATTCAACGTGGTGAATTCGATCTTGAACATCGAAAGTCCTCCTAATAATGGATCGAAGGCGTTCGTTGAAGGCATTCTTCTGCCTTATTAATGCATTGGAGATTACCTTGTAATAAGATTTTAAGCGCGCCTGAAATAAAACGCTGTGTTTCGGCGTACGTAGCAGCGATGATAATAAACTCAATGCGTTAAAGTTGTACGCTTTTGCATCTATTCTATTCGGCGTTCGTATTAGTTCTTTTTCATGTTAGAATCTTGGTTGCGTAATATCATTGCCTACACTAACAAGCCCAACGTTCAAGTACTAAAGCTGCAATCTCAAGTCCTTACGGCCGATCATGACTATAAAACATGTATGAGCTGATTTGTTTGGAAGGAATTGCAATGGCATAGTCAAATTTGTGATGGAGTATATGGAATTTGTTACTTGAGGAGAATGATATTGAGGCCATTAGATTGTCTTTGCACTTTTTTGTGGTCCAAAGGGTAAAATTCATTTGTTTTGGGTTTTATGGTAATTCAACATATTTGGAGTATGAAAAAAGAAGTTACGCAAAACATCATTCGGAAAAGAGATTACCATCTCAAGGAAGAGGCAGCAAACGGTAAGCTCGTCATCTTCTTCCCATACGGATTTTGGCTTGTGAATTTATTTCGTAATACATCATCTACTTCTTTTGCTAGCATTGACCGTTATCAGAATTGAACGGCAATTGAATGAACTCTCCCACGCTGCCTGCTTAAAGCAAGAGGCATGCCATGTGTTCGTTGAAATGTCCATGTGATAATTGTGTCGTTTTTTGGCCTTACCCATAACTATTTATGTTCGCCACATTATCCCCCGCCTTATTTTCGTTTTAGTGCCAGTTAATTTTGGAAAAGGTGGAATTTTTTTCAATTTTTTTTTTTAAATCAAGGATCAGTTTGGTGAAGAACACCTCAAAAGATGTCGAGCTATCTATGGAGGAAATATGCAGATTATCTGCACACAAAGTGGGAGAAGACGCTCTTGTGGGACATGATCGAGCCTTACAGACGACCCAAATCTTTCACACCTCTTGTTACTTTGTATGTCTGCGCTTTCTACACTGGTGTTATAGGTGCAGCAATTACTGAGCAGCTCTATAAGGTGATCCACGAATTCGTCAAATGTAGTTCTTGATGATATCTAATCATGGTGCCCATTTACTGCAGTTTCATTGACATGATGGATAAAACCATTCTATTATGCTTCCAAGTTCATGTCCTAAAAAGAATTCCCATTTTCTATTCAGGAGAAATTTTGGGAAGAGCACCCTGGACATGAAGTTCCATTGATGAAGCCTATGTTTTACGGCGGACCTTGGCGAGTAATGAGAGGCGATGTTCCCGCGTTCATCAACGACAAGCCGAAGAGCAGTCCAATTAGTTGACGAAGATGCTTTTTTATCCTTGTCTGTTACTGTCAAGATATTCAAGGCGTGTTAGAACTAGTGAGATAGCAGGAAAAAACTCAAGAACACAGGAACATTGCAATAAGCAGCTATGTAAAAATTTCGATCTTTTTTTCGATTCATTGCTAGTTGGCCGTGTAGATTCACCAGTACCACCACATCGAAACGAAATAATGACTGGAGTATAATGAATACATTATTTGATTACAAATACATTATTAGACAAGTTGTACTTCAAGAACCAATACATCATTTGATTACAGCATTGAGACTGTCTCTGTTAATTGGCTCTTCAACAATGGAGAACAATCGCTAAGAAGCCCATCAAGTTAAATAATACAGCCACTGAGGTTGAAGAACATGCTCGGTGCTCTTTGCATCAGCAAATTATTCTGTTTGATATTGGATGAACCCAACTCAAAGCCTTGAAATCTATAGCTCGGGCTATGAAGTTCGAATCCGTCGTCCTTTATGCTCCAAACACCTTTTATTTCTCCCCAAAGGCTTGCTTCTACATTGAGAGCCACCATCCAAGATAAATCCACACATAGGTTGATGTGTGCTTCTGCTAATTGGATCTTCGAAACCTTCTTTCTCTAGTTTTGATGATACATGGCAGCCACTGACTCTCATTCCTTTGTGCGCTGCACATCTCCTCCTTCCTTTTACGGGCGATTCCTCACAAACAGAATTTTGACCAATCATCACCCCACATATATTACCACGATCTTCGATTTGCACTTCTCTAAGTTGCAGCCTCCTAATTCCCAAAATTCCCGAGGGCGCTGAGTTGTTGTCTGCTTTTCTTGAATCAGAACCTTCCTTACGCCACAGGCCATTAAAAGCTTGGATTTTTACGCCCGCTCTTTTCTGGTTGAAAATCAGAAGCTTCTTGGCAAGAAGAGCAAACCGAGAAGCTTTAGCACGGCGGTCGATTTTTCTGCAGATTTCTTCGTGGCGTCGAGGTCCATTTCCGCCCTTATTCCAGGCATAATCAAACGTATCGAGCAGTAGCTTCTCCGTCGTTTCTGCGTCCTTCTTACACTTCATCTGTAATAAAGAGAGTCCCATGGAGAAAAAAAAGGATGCAGAATCTATGTCATAAACAATCCTGCCAATGAATATAAGATATGAAAAACATGTAGGTGGTACTTACAGGTGCACATCTATAAACGATGGGGAAGCCTTTTGTGAACATGCTCATGAATAAAGCAGATCCAAGATGAGCACCATCACGGCCATATTGTTGTAATCGAGTTCTAACATTATCCGCTTGACCAAGATAAAGGGGAATTACAGAAATTGGATCGAGTATTCGTGGCTCTTTCCCTGATGTAGCTATTCCAAGCTCATAAACGCCTGGGCAAGATGTTGAATAAGGAAGGTTCTGCGTCCTATACCTTTCAACTCCTTCTTTTCCCATTGAGTGATGTTCCCAATCGGTGGCTCCAATAAGAATCTGGCAAAAAAAACAAATCTAGCCCTATTAAGCAGATGCATAAGCTTAAAATCTAGCTCTAGAAAGCAGAAATTCAACACTTTTTTCAGTACCATGTTTCAATATAGATTTCATAAGAAGAAACGTTGCGTATACAACACAAGTCTAAAGCAAATTCCGTTTTTTCACCAATTTTGGAAACATAAGGTTGCAGAAAGCGTCTATTTTGATTAAAAGGCTAAATCGAATTGACACCTTCCATGGCGTAAAATCAAAGTCGTGCTTGGTGCGCGCGAAATCTTCTCTCTTCAGCCTGTCGATTTCGCCGGATGATGACGTGGCAGAGCTGCGCTGTTTCATTGACTGGCATGGGCCGACCGTTGCGAGAGGCTCCTCAGCCGGCGGCGATATAAGATTAGATAATTTTATACTAGTATATTTATAGCAATGGCAAATATATGTCATTTTATAATATATTACTAATTAAGTTATTTAAAAAATAAAATCTTAAATCAAATAATTAAATTGAATAAATCAAAATACTAAGGGTAAAATTGAATAACCAGCAACATGTTTAAATCCAGCAGGTCGGTGATAGGTCGACTTTTTTCCAAATTGTGGACGAGCCAACGATATCAGATATGATGCAGGTCAGTAGTTATTATGAATTATTAGTTTAGAACCCCCGGTAGTTTTGACATTGTTAGTTTTATGGGAATTGTTCTTTTCATGTGTAAATTTGCCTCTCATGTCGTTTTCATATGTGTTGTTTTCTTGTGTTCAGATGAGGAAAAACCCGAATGAAGATATGAATGCAACCATAAACTCGTATCTTAGTGGTGGATATTATCTTATTTGTAAGGTGTCATTTGGACCTTTCTTGGCAAAGTTTTGTACATTTGTGATCCAGGTAATTTGGATCGATGATGGTGCTTTTGAATATGTGGATTGATCTAAGGACAATTCGAGTCTCACTCCATATGCTATATTCGAATGTTTCAAAATTATGAACAGGAATGAGGAAAATCAATAGACATAAATACAAATATATATATATATATATATATATGTTGGAAATCCACAACGATTATAAGTTTGTTTCATAATGTAAGGCTAACTATGGGATCGTATTCAATATTTCTGCATGTGTAATAAAATGTAATGTCATATGTTTTTGTTATGGATTGTTGTTGTGTTAGCAAACATAGACGAATTCATAGTGGAGCACGCTTACATAGAAAAATTTTCTTTTTTGTATAATGTAGACACGTAATATTGTTTAATTTTTTGGCCAGGCAGAAATGCTGATAAGGTTGACCACCAGTTGGCAGTGTATAACTTTGGAAAGCTCAATCATATCTACACCACCGAGCCATTGACGATCAAGGTCAATGGACGTCACACGGTTTTGGAGAATTTTGAGGGAGATGGTGCTGAATAGGATGTATAACTTGGAGTAGACTGGGTGTGTCCGTCCGACGCTGTTGAACACGTGTAGGGACTCAATACATCGGAGAGTGATTGAGCTAGCAACAAGATCCACCCAGTGATAGGCGAACTTTTTTTCCCAAATTGTGAACGAGCCAACGATATCGGAGATGATGTAGGTCAGTAGTTATTAGTTTAGTTTAGAACCCCATAAGTTTTGCTTTGTCAGCTTATGGGAATTGTTTTTTTCATGTGCAAATTTGCTCTCTATCATGTCGTTCTCATATTTGTTGTTTTCTTGTGTTCAGAGGAGGAAAAACTCAGAATGAAGAGAAGAGAGGATGGCTTGGTGCTCCTGGGTCTCAATAGGTTCAGTTTATGGTTTCATTCGTATTTTAGTGGTGGATATTAGCTGGTTTGCAAGGTGTCATTTCGACCTTTCTTGGCAAGGTTTTGTACTTTCGTGATCGGGGTAACTTGGATCGATGATGGTGCTTTTTGAATATGCGGATTGATCGAAGGACAATTCCGGTCTCACTCCACGTGCTATATTTTAATTTTTCAGAATTATGAAAAGAAATGAGAAAAAATCCTCGTTTTTATGGATATACATATCCTGGATTTGTACAAATCTTCAAACACATTTTACACACTTGTGCTTGATTATTGTTTCTCATTTTTCGTTTTTTATCATTCATTTTACACACTTGTGCTTGATTACATCTTGGACGAAGCTTCTAGTATTGGTGCTTATTTTGAACTTCTGATTTGTTGCTTTAACATTGTTTCCGGATTATTTCTCATAGTCTTTTTGCTTTTTTTTTTTTATATATTCTTCTACATATATAATCAATTCTTATACATTGGTGTACTTTGCGATTCGCTCATACGGAATCTTATCCTATATAATTATAGAGTGGATGCTTAGAGCGTTGACACGAGGCAATAATAAATAATTATTATAAATTAAAAAAATATAAATGAGATATGAAAACAATCAAATATCACATGTTAATTCCACGTAACTTCTCTTCTCACTACCAAACATGAATTTCATAATTTTAACTAGCATTTAATTAAAGAAACAAATAATTTACTCTTAATTGTTGCCCAGAATAGGCGGAGACAGCTCCGAACTCGCCGCGCTCTCGCCACCTGTCCACCTCTTTCTCTCTACACTGCATGCAAACGATCATATATCATGCTCTCTTCTCCGCTTCACAATCCCTACAATTCCTTCCAATACCTCTGATGATCTCTGTAGACGACAGCCATGTCCGTGTCGATCCCTTTCTCTCTCCTCATCCGCGCCGTTTTCGTTCTGCTCCTCACCCAAGCTCAATCGCTCGCAGAAGAATATGAGGACGGATTTTCGCCTCTGATCTTCCGCAGCGACTACGCGCCCCCATCGCCTCCTCCGCCTTCCCCGCCTCCTCACCCTCCGCCGCTCACCTGCGAGGATTTGAAAGGCATTGGCTCGCTCAACACCACGTGCCAGCTCAGCTCAACCCTAAATTTCACCGAGGATGTGTACGTCGCCGGGGATGGAAATATCCACATCCTGCAAGGGGTAACCCTAATCTGCCCCGAGTCGGGCTGTTCAATCCAAATTAACATCTCCGGCGAACTCAAATTGAGCTCGTTTTCGCGCGTTGTGGCAGGTTCAGTGTTGTGTTCTCCAGTCTAGTCATGTTTTTTCTTTCTTTTAGATGTACGCAGCACTTCAATTCGCATTAGCTTGTTCGGTGTGCAGGGTCGCTTTATGTAGTGTCGGGCAGCTTTAGTATGATGGATAGCGCGATTATAAACACCACTGCTAGGGGCGGCGAACCGCCGGATTCAGCTACAGGGACGCCGGAGGAAGGAACTGGTGGTGGTGGAGGCCACGGTGGGCGAGGGGCGAGCTGTGTGGTGGACAATAAGAAACTTCCTGAAGATGTTTGGGGGGGAGATGCGTACTCTTGGGAGTCTTTGGCCGCACCATGTAGTTATGGGAGTAAGGGAGGCACAACGGTTAAGGGGGAAGGGTACGGTGGGGGTGGAGGCGGTAGGGTTTGGTTGGAAATTAAGGATGGGGCAGAGGTGCATGGGACGGTTTTGGCTGACGGTGGGGATGGGGGGATTAAAGGCGGCGGAGGGTCGGGGGGGAGTGTTTATATTATGGCCAAAAAAATGTGAGGTTTAGTTGATTTGTTGTTGTGTCAGTTTAGTTGATGGTTGTCATTTTTGATTGTTTTTCACATTATGGTGAGGATAGCTGAGTTCATGTTTCTCATATTCAGCATATTAATTTACTTTTTTTCTATCTTCTTACATCGATCACTACTTGGGATTTGGGTCCTCTATTCTCTTAGTTTCAGCTGAGTGCTATATTATTGCATTCTAACTCAATTCCTCGTCTGAATCAGGACAGGAAGTGGCAAAATTTCTGCTGCTGGAGGTGATGGATTTGCGGGGGGAGGTGGTGGGAGAGTTTCTATCAATGTGTTTAGCAGGCATGATAACCCTATTTTCACTGTACACGGTGAGACCCCATTGACGTAACAGGTTTCTGTAGTTTTACAGTTTGCATGTCGTGTTGATATGCAGTATTTTATTTCAGTAGTAATGGATCCTTCACAATTAGGATAATAAAAATGGTTCGTCATGATAGTTCATTCCCAACTAAGGTGTGTCACTGCCTTTGGAAATTTGGATGTGAGGCTTGTGTTGTAGGAAATTTACTCCAATGTTTGTGGGAAGTTATGATGAATTTCTGTAGGTCATATTTTATGCTGCAATGCTTTATCGATGACATACTATTATCTTTCTTGTTGATTTTGTCAAATTTGGTACTGTTAAAATTTAAGGATTTATACACTTTTTCATGGATGAACTTGTGACCAAAATTTCCACAGGAGGAAGTAGCTTTGGGTGTCCCACTAATGCAGGTGCTGCTGGAACATTCTTTGATGCTGTTCCTCGCAGACTTCTGGTCGACAATAACAATATGACAACGGACACAGATACACTTCTTTTACAGTTTCCGAACCAGCCTCTCTGGACAAATGTTGACATTCAAAACTGTGCTCGAGCTATTGTTCCTTTGCTATGGAGTCGTGTTCAGGTCATTCACTGAACTGTTCAGACCTTTTCTTCATTAGGTTTTCTTAAAATATCTAGGTATATGTAATATTCGTCATTGATATTTTTATCATATTGTTATTGCTATCCAACGTGGAAAGGCTGAGTACGAGGCATAATCCGAGTACTGGGCATCTTTTTCTTCGGCATTAAATTATATTGTGTGTTGTCCCATTCATAACTCATATTTTTGGTGCCGTAGCAAACCAATCATGGTTGTGAACGCCTGACTATTGTGTAGAAGCCAAAGTAAGATGATTCCGTGTTTGCTTTTTGGAAAAATATTGAATTCTTGGATTGTCCTTACTGTGTAGGTGCGAGGACAACTTAGGTTATCATGCGGTGCAGTTATGAGCTTCGGGCTTGTACATTATGCTCTATCGGAGTTTGAATTAATGGCAGAAGAACTTCTAATGAGTGACTCAGTGATAAAGGCAAGTTTTGCTGCTCAGTTCTTATCTTCAAAATCCTCCAGCATAAGATATCTGTTAAAATACTAGAGAAAAAAGTGTATTGTTATAAAGTAAACCCCATATCCTACGTAGAGAGGTACAGTCATGATTTACAATGAAAATTGTGTCAGAAAGATGCGATAGAAATATCCTAACATCATAGCATAAATAAATTTTAATCATTAGGTCTACGGTGCATTGCGAATGTCTGTCAAGATTCACCTAATGTTGAACTCCAAAATGCTTATAGCTGGTGATGGTGATCCAATTGTTGCAACATCGTTGCTTGAAGCGAGCAACTTGATGATTCTCAAGGTAATGCGCCCTAAATGAGCGCTCTGTATATCTTATTGTTATCCGCTTCTGTTTTGCATGCAACTCATGATTTAGATACTATCGGTTGCCAGGGATCATCTGTGATACATTCAACTGCGAACTTGGGGCTCCATGGCCAAGGTTCATTGAACTTGTCTGGTCCAGGAGATCTTATTGAAGCTCAGCGTTTGGTTTTGTCCTTGTTCTATGCTATCAATGTAAACCTTCTAAGACTTAAACTTTTTTCTTTCGCCCCAGTGAACTCTTTCTTGCTCTTTCTGGCATTTCTGCCTAATTATTATACTTTGCATTTCTAATTTCATTTTTAGGAGAAAGGGTTGTTCATGTATTTTTTAACATATGTGATTAACGTGTGGCAATTGATTTATTACCATTGTTTATGACAAATCAACTCTCTGTTCTCAACATGCCTGCTTCTCTATGTCAAGGTTGGCACTGGTTCCATCCTTCGTGGTCCCTTGGAAAATGCAAGTGATAGTAACATGTAAATCTTTGTTTAGTACATAAAATCAACTTGTCCTCGTGCTATATGCTCTCAGATTTAACTGTGCTCTATTTTGGCTATGATAGAACTCCGAAGCTCTATTGTGAGCAGGAGAATTGCCCTCTGGAACTAGTTCATCCACCCGAGGATTGCAATGTCAACGCTTCATTGCCTTTCACTCTTCAGGTATTTCAATAAGTTTTCTTATTCAACGCTGAGAAGTTTCTTTGGTTAGATGTTCCTAGTGTTATCCAAATGTAGTGTGGGCATTTGTCTTTTTCTTTTTTGGCGCATTTGCCTTGCAGTGGAGGATCAAAAAACTACTTGTATTATGCAGATTTGTCGAGTCGAGGATATTATTGTCGAAGGCCTTATTGAAGGTTCTGTGGTTCAATTTCATATGGTCAGAACTGTGATTATAAGTTCTTCTGGTTCACTTAGCGCATCTGGACTGGGTATGTTATTTCTTGATTTATTGATTTTGTCGATCTGTGATATGCTTTGTTGACATTTTTACTTGAATGATAAATGATGTTATATCTGTAGTAGTTGTTATCGGTTTTTTTTCCAAGCACATTTTCAGAAGCTGCAAAAGCTTTTTACTATCCGATCTATCGTCAAAATTCACTGGCGACTTCTTCTGTTTACTTTTGCAAAGTCACGCTTAAGCATCATTTACCTAATCTGAACCTTGCAAGCAAACAGGCTGCACTGGTGGTTTGGGTCATGGAGAACTTCTGCCTAATGGTGTCAGTAGTGGTGCTGGACATGGTGGTCAAGGAGGGGATGCATATTATGGTGGAAGTTATATCAAGGGTGGTATTATATATGGAAATCCTGATTTGCCTTGTGAACTTGGTAGTGGAAGTGGAAATACTAGTGAGACTGCCATGGCTGGTGGTGGCATTATCAGTAAGCTTGTTTTTATTGCCTTTTTTGGGATGTAGCATGTGTCATCGTTTCCAAATAATGGTGTCTTCGTATTTCATAAGTAAAATAATCTATTACCGTGTCAGCTTTTTCTCTCCTAACGACCTTTTAATCTTCATCTAATTCTTTTTTTTTTTTGACAACACAACTGGTTTCCTGATTCTTCTAAATAAAGGCATCACCTATAGCTGATTCTTTGTGTACCTTAAATTCAGAAACTATGGCATTGATGATTCTATTATTTAGTTAACTTGGATACTATGCTTGCTACTGATTGCAATACTTTGCTAAACAGTAATGGGATCGCTGGAGCACTCGTTATTTAAACTGGATTTACAGGGTGAAATTAAAGCCGATGGGGAGAGTTATGGGAAATATATCGGTAAGGTTGGTAGGGTTGTGTCGGATATAGGTCCAGGTGGTGGATCAGGAGGAACGATACTTTTGTTTATCCATAACTTGGTTATCGATGACGATGCTACAATCTCGAGTTTTGGAGGTCATGGCAGTCCTAATAGTGGTGGTGGAGGCGGTGGAAGGATTCACTTCCACTGGTCTGACATTCCTGTTGGAGATGAATATGTACCAATAGCCACTGTTAAAGGAGCTATAGGCATCGGGTAGCCACATCTCGTATTATAGTATATATGTATTCGTACGTCCCATGCAAATTTGTCTCATGCATTTTCTTATGTCATTAAAACTGTAGAGGAGGGTTTGGTAGAGGTTTGGGAAAAGAAGGTGGAAATGGAAGCCTTAGTGGAAAATCCTGTCCAAGAGGTCTGTATGGTACATTTTGCGAGGTAATTTATGTTAATGAATAATATTCTCTCCTCTCAAGCTGTTATAGTTGAAAAACAAAGCCTCAGGGTTGAAAGTGAGTCCATCTTTCACTGGTTCTCATTTGTGTTTAATATACACATAATTGCAGGAATGCCCTCTTGGGACATATAAGAACATGACAGGTTCCGATAAAACCCTGTGTAAAGATTGTCCATCCAATGAGCTCCCCCATCGTGCTATATATGTAGCTGTTCGAGGTACATATAAATTTTTGTTGCAATTTTGTCACCTTTCTAGGTTCTGGGCTCCATCAAATAGTATGATTCTTTCAAAGTTTGGATTCCTGATTCTTTTATACCAAATATACTATACTTGTAATTATACATGTATGAAATCCTTTTATAATCTTTCTCAGTAATTTGTTTGTTTTTATTTAGTGCGTTAGTTGCCCTTATTTGACTATTATTCTTTAGGTGGCATCATGAATACACCATGTCCATACAAGTGCATATCTGAGAGATATCATATGCCCCACTGTTATACTGCCCTCGAAGAACTGATACATACTTTTGGAGGACCATGGTTATTTGGTTTCATGCTCTTAAGCCTTCTCCTTGTCTTGGCACTTGTCCTTAGCGTCGCTAGGATGAAGTTTGTCAGTGGAGAAGAATTACCAGGTCTATTACCAAACCAACGTGGATCTCCGATTGACCGTTCATTTCCTTTTCTGGAGTCACTAAATGAGGTTTTTCTGCTCTTACTTCTTTTTTTGCATGTTTTTCAAAATAGAATAAATTATCTGGAACCTATATTTATGTTGACCATTCTAAAATGGCTTAGGTACTGGAAACTAGCAGAACTGAAGAATCCCATAGTCACGTTCACCGGATGTATTTTCTAGGGGCTAATACTTTCAGCGAACCTTGGCACCTACCTCATTCTCCTCCCAAAGAAGTGAAGGAAATAGTGTATGATCTCTATATTTCCTGGGTTGGGGATTTTGAAATATTTCTCAACTGTATTATTCCTTTCTTCGGGAAAATAGAACATATTTGTTTATTGTGTGACTATTGTAGTTATCGGATGACCAATTAATTTTGCTGGACTGGCTAAGTATAGCAACAAGCGTAGGCACTGATTGGCTCCTTTATTCATTTTTTTGACAGATACGAAGATGCATTCAACATTTTTGTTGATGATATCAATGCTCTAGCATCCTATCAGTGGTGGGAGGGATCGGTATATACCATCCTAGTTGTTATCGGATATCCACTTGCATGGTCATGGTTGCAGTGGCGCCGTAAAAAGAAAGTACAGCAATTACGTGAATTTGTACGTTCAGAGTACGATCATGCTTGTTTGCGCTCTTGCAGGTCACGAGCTCTCTATGAAGGATTAAAGGTATGCCATTAAATAACTTTCCATTTGAGACTGTACATAACCCTTGCTCCAAGCAGCCTTCATCTGATCTGAATATGAGCAAGATATTATGATCTTTTCACAATCCTTCAGGTTGCTGCAACTACAGATTTAATGCTTGCTTATGTCGATTTTTTTCTCGGCGGAGATGAGAAGAGGGCCGACCTTCCACCTCGTCTTCAGCAGAGGTTTCCGATGTATTTACTGTGTGGAGGAGACGGAACATACATGGTTCCTTTCTGTCTTCATAGTGATAATATTACAACTAACCTAATGAGTCAGGTGAGCTGTGTTACTCATGGAGATGCTATTCCTATCTTATTTATGACAATAAAAATTTAATTCTGTTTCGTGGGCCTTCTATCATAGTCCGTTCCGCCTACAATTTGGTACCGGCTGGTGGCTGGACTTAATGCTCAGCTTCGTCTAGTCCGCCGTGGACATTTAAGAACAACTTTTCTCCCGGTCATCAGTTGGCTCGAAACACATGCAAACAGAAAGTTATGTGCTTTTGGCGTACGCGTTGATTTGATTCGTCTTCAACCTTCAGCTAGCGGCTATTTCCAATTCGGAATCGTTGTACGTTCCATGGAGGATGGAAGCGTTAACTCATCTGATCACATGCACGAGAGATCTCCATTGCTTGATTCGCAATCGCGGTAAGTAATTGATGTACATGCGTTTGTTCGTTGTTTGTTCGTTTGATGTTGTGTCAATGTGGTTGTTTGATGTAGTAATCTACCGGCTAATCGTTGGAAGAAAGCATTGGGTCTTGTCAGAGTCAGTGAACAAGCAATTACGCAAAAGAGGATTTGCGGAGAGATTTTGAATATCAGGAGCCTTCGAACACTTGAAAATAACCTAACGTTATATTATCCTTTCTATTACATAGTTCGCAACATTAAGCCTGTCTTTCATCAGGTAAAACTTTTTCCACCTAAACCGCACTGAACAACCAAATCGGAAAATGTTTTTTGAACTGAGTCTTGTCTTCTTCTTTTTTTTTTGTGCAGGATCTTGTTGGTTTGATTATATCTATACTTCTTCTAGGTGATTTTAGCTTAGTTCTTCTGCTTCTTCTCCAACTTTATTCCATATCATTGTTCGATGTATTCTTGGTTCTTGCCATTCTTCCTCTTGGCATACTTCTCCCTTTTCCTGCTGGGATCAACGCGCTTTTTAGCCATGGACCCAGGCGATCTGCTGGGCTCGCGCATTTATATGCTTTGTGGAACGTTACGTCTGTGATTAATGTTGTGAGTATTCTCTTCCTTGCTAACATTCTGTATGGTAGTCCTTAGTTAAAATCTCATGTTAATTATTCTATGATATGCGTGAAAGATTTGTGTTTGTGTGAATGATTCAGTTTCTGTCAACAACAGATTGTTGCATTCATATGCGGACTGGTTCATTACAAGTATCAGTCCTCGCCCAATAAAAAGCATCCAACCTTTCAGACCTGGAGTTTTAGCATGTAAGTAAATAAATTCATTTGCTAAATATAAAAGAATGAATAAGAAATATATATGTGTGTTTGTGTATTTGTACAACAGGGATGAAAGTGGTTGGTGGATGCTGCCTTGTGGACTTATAATCTGCAAGATGCTCCAAGCTCGATTAATCGATTGCCATGTTGCTAACCTTGAGATTCAGGATAGGACTTTATACAGCACCGACCCGAACATGTTTTGGCAGGCCTAGTAGTGAACTACTCACTTACTGTTATATACATATATCGAATAAAAATGATTCGAGGTTTTTCTTATCTATTCGTGTTTTCAAGTTGCCCAGGAACTGTACAAGTTTTCGAGGAAAAAAGAAAGATTGTGTTTAAGCATGATAATGAATTTATACAACTCGTCCTTCAAATCGAACCGCGAAATGAGGACGAAACAAAGTGGTGTGTACTTTGTATCGATAATTAGATTCTTGGTAAAGAAACATCTGTGCCAATGAAAACAAATCCTTGTGCTCAAAAAGAAGGAAGAAAAACTCAAGACATCATAAGCTGTATTGGGGTGAGTATGTTGGACTTGCTGGTCTCTACAATACAGCCATTCATCACCATTTCCTCAAGCATGAAGTGTGCTTTCTCGAGATGAAACATTATGTCCAGCTCACACTGCAAATTATTTCAACTCAAAGATCAAGAATCCATCTTTTCTTTTCTTTATGATTAGTTTGCTGCTGTTTCTACTTACCACATTGCCAAAGTGACGATCCATAGTCTCGACTAGCAGGTGTATGAATTCCAAAATCGCAAGCTCGTTCTGCATACAACAGAAAGCTCGATCATCAGACGTTGATCTACAAATGGATGTATGCATATTTGAAGGTAATGAAATGAGATGTTAGGACAAAAGAGGACTAACTTCATCGTCGTCAACTCCCACGAGAAAAAACAAGGATGCATATCTTCTGTAGACAACCTTATAGTTCCTGTGCTCGACGAAAGAACACTGCACCAAGGAGCATAAAGCTAAAGTAAAGAAATGTAAGCCCAACATTATGAGCAGAGATCAATCAATATCGGATCATAAAAACCTAAATTCTTTCTGCTATCATCAAACTCCTGCAATTCAGAGGACGAGAAGATCAATGTTCCACATGAGAAACAAAGCTATGTCACCTGAGCTGAGGTACGTACTACTAGACTAGCTCAAACAATTCTATATACATACTAACTAAGGTTGCCTTCAGCCAAATCAGCTAATCCACATTATCAAATTTGCCACGATTATCAATCGGTATTTTCGGCAAGCAAAAATGATTCAAAGGAAGAACAAGACAGCAGATCAGAAAGGTTCACCTCGACAAAAACAAAACAAAAAAAAAAAGAAAGAAAAACATCCACCTGCTGCTCGTTGCGGGCGAGGCATTTTCGGACGATCTCACCCTCGAGAGCACGGCGTTCTTCAATTGTTATGTATTCATAGTACTGCGCCAGGCGGGTCTGACCTTGCCTGTTCACCATCAACACGAATCTTATGCCCATCCTTCGATTCCTTCAGCAAGTTTTTCTTCTTTGCTTCGATTGCGAGGAAAATGGTTGCTTAAGATGGAGCGGGTCGGGTCGACCAGGAAAAGATAAGCTTAATCCAATACGATGTTAGCTCAGCTCCTTGGGTCGGTTTACGGGTGGATTCAGTTTTGGGCCTGATGATTGCACGTAATGGGCTTATAAGACCCATATACGTGACGGGCTTTTAGCATGTAAGATTTTGGGCCCAATTCGCCCTAAAAGGCCCAATAAATGTGAAGGACCCAAATTGACGAGGAAAAGATCTAAATTTAGTTAGTACGGACAAACAAACAAACAAACGAACATTCCAAATAATCCCATGTTGTTCCCATCCCAACCCCAAGACTTGGACTCAATCTAGGTAGGACTAGCAAATAAGCAGACTGAATCTATAGAGCGAGTATAGGGAGGGAACAATGATTATTTCCCTCGCTATTTTCCCGTACTAATTATAATCAGATAACAACAAGCTTAACTTCCTCACACACACTTACTACTCAGTCATCGTTTCATACTGCAACAAGCTTTTTCTATATATAGTTTTAGTTCACAGCTAAGCGCACTGCTTCACAAGCTATCCCCTCTCTACCTCGGCATTTCTACACACTACCATGGCTTACATGAGGCTCGGCTCAAAATCCAAAGCCTTTCATCGCCAAGGACAAATGTGGTGAGAGCAACTAATTAATTCTCATAATCCCTTGCATGGTTTTGTATAGTGTTCTTACATCTGCTGTGTACTGCTTCCTTATGCCTGTCGTTCGACGAACTCTTTTTCTCCTGTCTGAAAAAAAACGTTTTCCGCAGGCACTACACTTCTGGCCTTCCCAGCGACGTGAGGATCGAAATAGGAGAAATGTGCTTCAACCTCCACAAATTTCCCCTCATTTCGAGGAGCGGCCTCCTCGAGGATCTCATCGAAGAACAAACGTTCGCAGAAGAGGGACTGACGAAGAACGCCTGCTGCACGATCCGCCTCGACTCGTTGCCGGGCGGGGCGAAATCCTTCGAGCTCGTCGCGAAGTTCTGCTACGGCGTGAAGATCGAGCTCAACTCGATGAACGTCGTGAGCCTAAGGTGCGCCTCGGAGTACCTCTCGATGACCGAAGAGTACGGCGAGGGAAACCTCATATCTCAGACCGAGGCGTTCCTGACGCAGGTGTTGGGCGATTGGATGGACACCGTGAAGGCCTTGGAGACTTGCGACGAGGTGTTACGGCACGCCGAGGATCTACAGATTGTGTCCAGATGCATCGAATCTCTGTCTGCCAAGGCCTGCTGCAATGAGTATCCTAATAAGATGCTGCCTCGCTGGCCTTCGTCTTCTTCTTCGAGCATGGCTCAGAAGCTTGGACAAGAAGGGAACGATTGGTGGTACGAGGATGTCTCTTTCCTAAGTTTGCACCTCTACAAAAGGTTCATTCGAGCCGTCGAAGAAGCTGGGATGAGGCCCGAGAGTGTGGCTGGGGCGTTGATCTTCTACGCGAAAAAGTACGTCCCTCAGTTGAACAAATCGCCGAGCTTGATGATCAAGAATCCGAATTCGGGCTCGGGCTCGGGCTCGGGCTCGACTATTTCGATACCTACCGAGGCTGACCAAGCTGCCCTTCTGGAAGAAATCGTGGAGTTACTACCGAAGAAAAAGAAGGGCGTAATAAGCGCGAAGCTCCTACTGAGGCTTCTGAGGACGGCCATGGCGCTGAAGGCGAGCGTTCGCTGCAGAGAAAATTTGGAGAGGAGGGTCGGTCAGCAGCTGCCCGAGGCCTCCCTGCCCGACCTTCTGATACCTAACTCGGGCGGGTCGGCGGGCACTCTCTACGACACGGACTGCTTTCAGAGAATCCTGGACCACTTCATGTCCGAAGAAGGAGAAGAAGAACGCTCGACTGCTGCTGATAGTTCGCCTTCGACCGTCGACGAAGAAGAAGATGCTTCTCAACTGCTTTGCTTGTCATCTTCGATGACGACCGTAGCCAACCTCGTCGATTCCTACCTCGCTGAGGTGGCGCAGGACGTGAACCTTGAGCTGGCGAAATTCCAATCTTTAGCAGCTTCAGTCCCCGAGTACGCCAGGCCTGTCTTCGATGGGCTCTATCGTGCCATCGATGTGTATCTCAAGGTAAAACGAATTCATTGCATTTCTGTGTTATGCATTGTTACTGCAGCACTGTAATGATGTTGAAACCTAATGTTACAGGCGCATCCTTGGCTGAAAGACGACGAAAGAGAGCTTATCTGTAGGCTGATGAACTGCCACAAGCTTTCGCCCGAGGCCAGCGCCCACGCTGCTCAGAATGCGAGGCTTCCGCTCAAAGTGATCGTACAAATCTTGTTCGTCGAGCAGCTGAAGCTGCGAACTTCGATTTCGGGCCTGCTGTTCGATTCGGACAGCAACGAAAATCCCGAGAGGGTTTCTTCTTTCGCGTCGAAGAACGAAGGGAGAAGGGAAAGAGGGTTATACGTGGACGGTGATGACATAAGGGGGCGGGTCGAGGAATTGGAGAGGCAGTGCGAAGGAATGAGGGAGGAGTTTCGTAAGGTCGTCAAGTCGAAGAATAGGACTCACTGGAATTTCTTTTGCAGGAGGAGATCTTCTCCGTCGAACAAGAATGTGAGCGGTTTTTCGAAGAAGCCATCGAAGCAAAGTTACGTTCGCATGGAGAAGCAGCTGACGAAATCGTTCATGTGAATTTGTTTGCGCGCCTTCCTTATATATTCGTTTGTGATCGGATTTATCGTCGTTTTTTCTACTTATCGAAGATTTGGTTGGTTTCTCAGAATCACTAAGGCCTTGTGTTCTTGATTTGACCACTTATCCATTCGTTCATGAACATATACCATGATGATAAAAGATGTTTTTCTTGATCATAAAATCACTTGTAGTAAGATAGAGGAAACAGCATTCGAAACTACAGTAATGCATATTAGTAGTTACAACTTGCAAGCAGACTAACCTAAATGAATTGCTTCGTAGTAGCAGATGAAGTCTGAGCCGTTTCTAAGTTACTATGCAGAAAAAAGAGTTTCCATTCTTCACAGCATTAAAAAAAAAAAAAAAAATTAGCTTCTTCTTCATGTATCGGATTTGCAGGGTTCCAACTCTTTTTTTTCGAAGATGCTCAGAGCTTTTTCACCTGGAAATACCGTAGCCTTGCGAGTAGTCGAACTGCTCCGTATCCCAGCTATGTTTTGAAGCAACTCTTTCGTGGCGAGGTTCGTAGTCCTGCAAATCACGGCAGAGATAAGAGTTTGCAGTTTTCATCTATTACATGAGATGTGTTACTATTACCTCTAATTTCATGACAAGCTCTGTAGCTGTAGGAGCAGAAACAATTATATGGCGAGCCTTTGGAGTGATGAAACCTTCTTCAACAGCTTCGTCCATAAAAGACAGCAAAGAGTTGTAATATCCATCTACATTTAATAGTCCCACCTGCAAAGAAGGACCAATTCTTTCAAGTTTTTTGGTCTATTACATCAATATACTGTGATTTTTCTGCAAGTGGAAAGGATAATAAGTACAGGCTTATCATGGATTCCAAGCTGAGCCCAGGTTATCACTTCAAGCAATTCCTCTAATGTACCATAACCACCTGCATGCATTCAATGGAGAAAAAAGATATATCAAAACAGTGATGACATGAGAAAAGAACAAAGAGTCCTTGTTTTTCTGTGCAAGATATTGATGGGTCATTAAATCTTGAAGTTTCTTGACTATATAACGTAAACAAGGTGCTCATTCAGGGTTCAAAGGTAGCAGCTTTCACAGAATTACAGTTTCCATAAGTATTGTATTTTTTAAAAAAAAAAAAACCCATGCTTAAAGACTTCATCATATTTGGGTCAGAGTTTCACAATAAGTGCAGAAAATGCGTGTTGTGTTAAAAGAAGCATCACCTGGCAAGGCAATGAAAGCATCTGAATGTCTTGCCATTTCTGCTTTCCTTTGGTGCATATCAGCGACTGCTTTCACTTCTCCTACAGTTTCACCAGTTAACTGCAAACAAACAAATAGAGAGAAAAATGGAAAGGAGGCCAGAGAGAGTATTGAAGAACTGTTCACTTTGCAGTGAAGCAACGATAGTATTTGCAGGTGATAATTGACTAGTTGAGAAACGCTCACAAGAAAATGAAAAAAAAAAACATATATTTACAGAAAACGCCAAGACAGATAGATCTAAGGGTCAGATCAGATCATAGCAAACTAAAAGGTTTAAGGAAAAACTCATAGGAAAGCACTGGGAAGGTGAGACCTCAAATGCTGAAAGACCACAGCAGCCACTTAAGTGCATATCTCTCTAGATAAGGTTATCAGTTAACCAAAGAACACAAAGGCTTTCCCCAGCTTTAGTAACACAGATATCAAAATTTCCAATTAGTTATTTCATAATCATATTGTGTTGGGTTTTTTGAGCATTTGGGCCAATTGGGCCAAATATGTGTAATAAGCCCATTAATAAATTCAATTCGGAATTTAATTAAATCGGGAAGCCATCGAATGTCGAAACGAGAAATCGTTGAAAGATTACGAATCTATGTTTCACGGGGATTCTAACGAATATTAATACGCTCAAACGATATCGGGTGAATGAGAAATTAATTGTCGAAATTGGCCCATAATCATTAAAATGATTGGTAGTGTTTAAGTGGGAATCAAGTGTCCCACATTGGTTAGACACTAAGAAAATCTTCACTATATATATAGAAACCCATGTGGGTTATTCAAAAGGGCTTGCCATGTGTATAGCTTAAATGGGTTTGTGGGCTTAAGTGGGTTTAAGTGGGCTTGAGAAAATTGGGTGAGTTTTGGCCCAAATAACAGCCCGGTGCGAGTCGGTGCCTCGCACCGACGAGCACCGAGCCCGTGCCCGTGCCCGTGGCCGAGGCCGAGGCCGAGCCGTGCCGTGCCAAGTGCGCAATGGGCGCTTTGAGGCGCGCACTTTGCACGACGCATCGGAGCGAGGAGCATTGAGGAGCTACTTAAATTTTTCCTCCGGTAGGCGGCGACGCATCGGAGCGAGGAGCATTGAGGAGCTACTTAAATTTTTCCTCCGGTAGGCGGCGACGGCGACGGTGCCGGTGACATGGCAGTCGAAGTGAGGATGATTGGGCAGCCCAGGTGAGATGGTGCGATCCATTGGATCGTCTGGGCCTCAGTGGGCAGTTGAGCTGATCCGGCCCAACTAGAGGTGTCGGTCGGCCCAACAAGAAGTGTCGATTGAGCCGCCGGTGGGGCAGGTCGGAGAATCGGACCGCCGCCGGTGGGACATGCCTGAGATTCGGGCTGTCGGCCCGAGAATCGGGCCAGTAAATAAACCGACAGTCCAATAAGTTCGAAATATTGCATTTAGACCCCTGGAAAATTACATAAGCAATCCAGGAAGTTCTTGAAATTGCAATTAAGCCCCTGGGTGAGAAAATCTATAAATAGACCTCATATGAGATGGAAATAATTCATTCATTCCAACTCATACGAAATTGCATAATCACTCCCATACTCTCTATAATTCAGAAGCAAGAAAAAACTCTATTTCGAGTACGATTCGTCGTAAATTCTAGTCGTTGTGCTGCGATTATGAATTAAAAGAAATGTCGTTGTATCTTGGGGACGATCGCATTAATCGAAAGCACTTAATATCGGGGCGATTTCGTCTTACGGACAGTGTGTCGAACGCACGCCTCGACTACGTCTAAGGTCATGGATAGCTTCATCAACTCCAGGCCTATTTATTCTTCATGTTGTGTATAATAGTTATCACATATGCCCTCATCATTATTTGGGTACTGGCGAATTGCACCTGCGTTTGAAGAACACTCCATCTTCCGACTATCTACTGCCGAAGTTTATCTATTGTCAAAGCTCTCTACCGCCGACCAGACGCAACCACAGAATCAACAATCGTAAGACGAAATCTTGTTCGTGATCTGATCGATGGCAACCAACGCAGTAACGATCCCTACCGGCAACCATGTCGAACGTCCTGCCAAATTCAACGGGACGGAGTTCAAACGCTGGCAACAAAAGATGATGTTCTATCTCACTACTCTCCACCTCGTCCGATTTCTGAAAGAAACTGCCCCTTCGGTGACTGAAGTCGCTCCACCAGCTGAGGGTGAAAACCCTAACGACGCAGCTTATGCTGCTCGTGTCGCTCAATCTGAGCAAGAAAGGACTGCGTTAGACGCATGGAATCATAATGATTTCATGTGCCGCAACTATATTCTGAACGCCCTGGACGATTCTCTATATAACGTCTATGCAGTGGCTACGACTGCGAAAGAGTTGTGGGACTCGTTGGACAAGAAGTATAAGACCGACGATGCCGGACTAAAGAAGTTCACGTCGGCAAATTCCTGGATTATAAGATGACCGACTCTAAGACGGTGCTGGACCAAGTCCGTGATCTGCAGCTGATTATTCACGACATTCATGCTGAAAATATGCAGATCAGCGAAACCTTCCAAGTAGCTGCAATTATAGAGAAGCTGCCGCCTCTGTGGAAGGATTTCAAGAATTACCTCAAGCACAAACGAAAGGAGATGGGGCTTGAGGACCTGATTGTGCGGCTTCGGATTGAGGAAGATAACCGAAAGAGCGAAGCCAAGAACAAGAGGGGCGGTATGGAGGCGGGAGCCAACTTGGCCGAGCCAAGCTATGGAAACAAGCGTAAAAGGCCAGGTCCGCCAAAAGAAGCAAGACCAGAATTCAAAAAGAATTAAAGGCAACTGTTATAATTGCGATAAACCAGGGCATATGGCCAAGGATTGTCGTAAAAAAGAAGAGAGTTAATAATACTCGGGCGCATCTCACTGAAGAGAAGCAGCCGGCGAAAGACGTGTCGGAGCTAGACTTGACTGCCGTCGTGTACGAGGCAAACGTCGTGGAAAATCCGAACTACTGGTACATCGACAGCGGAGCAACGCGCCACATCTGCTCCGACAAAGAAATGTTCTCCACTTACACGCCTATTTCGGGCAGGACACTATATATGGGGAATGCGGCGACGTCCAACATCGTAGGATTGGGACGGGTGGTGCTGAAGATGACCTCAGGCAAGGAAGTGACGCTTGTGGACGTGCTGCATGTTCCAGACATCCGCAAGAATTTGGTGTCGGCGCTCTACTCAGTAACGCTGGATTTAGACAAGTGTTTGAAGCTGGAAAATATGTACTGACCAAAAATGGTCATTTTATTGGCAAAGGTTACCTCGAGAAGGGCCTTTTTAAGTTATCTGTAATGCCTGTAAAACGCGATATTAAGATCGCTGATAATAATAAAGCCAGTTCTTCTTACTTGGTTGAGTTGTCTAATTTATGCATGGTAGATTAGGACACGTGAGTTTAAACAAACTGAAAAAGTTAATAAGTTTAAACTTACTTCCACAAATGGAAATGATTCACAACACAAGTGTGAAATCTGTGTAGAAGCAAAAATGGCTAAGGCACCATTTTTATCTGTCGAAAGAAATAGTTCACCATTAGAATTGATCCATACTGATATATGTGATCTGAAATTTGTGCAAACTAGAGGTGGAAAGAAATACTTTATAACATTTATCGACGATTGCACGAAGTACTGTCACGTGTATCTTTTAAGTGGTAAAGACGAAGCTCTTGATACCTTCAAAAGATATAAGAATGAAGTTGAGAATCAACTTAACTCTAGATCAAAATAATAAGAAGTGACAGAGGAGGAGAATACGTGGCACCGTTTGTGGAATTTTGCCAAGAAAATGGTATTATTCATCAGACGACGGCGCCATATTCACCTCAATCAAATGGCGTTGCTGAACGAAAAAATAGAACTCTCAAGGAGATGATGAATGCGATGCTAATCAGTTCAGGGTTACCTCAGAATTTGTGGGGGGAAGCCATACTGTCATCAAATCGCATTCTAAATATGCTGCCACACAAGAAACGGGATAAAACACCGTATGAATTGTGGAAAGGTAGACAACCTTCTTACGGATATCTTAAAGTGTGGGGGTGTTTAGCAAAGGTCGAAGTACCTAAACCAAAACAGGTCAAGATAGGACCAAAAACGGTGACTGCATTTTCATTGGATATGCAGAAAATAGTAACGCATACAGATTTCTGGTGTATAAGTCTGAAATTCCAGACATGAATTCTGGGATGATTATTGAATCAAGAAATGCTGTTTTCTTTGAGAACATCTTTCCAACGAAGGAAAGAAATGAAATAAGTTGTAAAAGAAATTATGAAGCCGTTAAAGGTTCTCCTCCAGAAGTTGAGGAACCACGGCAAAGTAAGCGTAAAAAAGTGGCCAAATCATTTGGGCCTGACTTCCTAACATACATGTTAGACGATGAACCTAGGACAGTGCAAGAAGCTCTGTCGACTCCAGAAGCTCCGTTCTGGAAAGAAGCTGTAAACAGTGAAATTGAATCCATCATGCAGAATCACACTTGGGAGTTAGTAGATCTCCCTAAGGGGGTAAACCTTTAGGATGCAAGTGGGTCCTTAAAAGGAAATATAAAACCGATGGATCAATTGAAAAATATAAGGCTCGTTTAGTAGCCAAGGGATATTCCCAAAAGGAAGGATATGATTTCTTCGATACTTATTCCCCGTGACGAGAATTACGTCAATACGGGTTTTATTTGCTATTGCAGCATTGCATGATCTCGAGGTACATCAAATGGATGTAAAAACGGCATTCCTAAATGGAGACCTTGAAGAAGAAATCTACATGGATCAGCCTGAAGGGTTTGTAATACCTGGACAGGAAAACAAAGTGTGCGACTCGTGAAGTCGCTTTACGGGCTTAAACAAGCACCGAAACAATGGCACCAAAAATTCGATATGACTATGTTATCGAATGGATTCAAAATCAATGAGTGTGACAAATGTGTTTACATTAAGGGCACACCCAATGAATTCGTGATTGTCTGTCTTTATGTAGACGACATGTTAATCACGGGAAGCAATCAGAAAATGATTGTAAACACGAAAAATATGTTGAAAAATCATTTCGATATGAAGGATATGGGTTTGGCGAAAGTCATACTAGGGATAAACGTCTTTAAGGCGACTGAAGGAATCGTGTTGACACAATCTCATTATGTTGAGAACGTGTTAAAAAAGTTTAATGCCTTCGATGATCCTCCGGCTAAGACTCCTGTAGATATAAATGTACATCTGGCTAAAAACAGAGGAGAACCCATATCACAGCATGAATATGCTCGAGTGATTGGCAGTCTAATGTATTTATCGAACTGCACTCGACCTGATATAGCATATTCAATAAGTAAACTCAGCAGGTTTACAAGTAATCCTGGGAGTAATCATGGATAGCCTTGAGAAGGGTGCTGAGATATCTGAAGCACACTGTTAATCATGGCATACTCTATACGAGGTATCCAGCAGTTCTTGAAGGATACTGCGATGCTAACTGGATATCTGACAGCAAAGACTCTAATCCACGAGTGGTTATGTATTTACATCGGTGGTGGAGCAATCTCTTGGAAATCCTCAAAACAAACGTGCATAGCTCGATCTACGATGGAATCGGAGTTTATTGCACTAGACAAAGCCGGTGAAGAAGCAGAATGGCTTCGGAATTTTTTGGAGGACATTCCTTGTTGGAATAAGCCTGTACCGCCTATTATGATACATTGCGACAGCATGGCCGCAATTGGTAGGGCACAGAATAGTATGTATAACGGAAAGTCTCGACACATTCGTCGAAGACATAATACCGTAAGACAGTTGATCTCTAGTGGAATTATATCTATTGACTATGTGAAGTCTAAAGAAAACATAGCAGATCCTTTGACGAAAGGTATTGCTAGAGATCAGCATTATAGTGCAGTAAGGGGAATGGGGCTTAAAAACCACACACCCAAGAACGAGCTCGGTGGTAACTCAACCATGATGAGTGGAGATCCCACAAACTTGGTTCAATGAGACAACTAAGCTGAGTGAAGTTTAGTAGTTTACTTGGAATTTTTCTAAGAAGCTCATTCTCATAAGCTGCCCAAGTAATTACCGATGTCGTGTGGTAAAGGGTAAGGAATTTGCTTTTAATGATGGCTATAACTGATGGTGTAGTATTTCGGGATACTCTAGGATTAAGTCCTAATAGTCGATCACCTATATAAGTGAGAAGTGGGGCCGCTTCAATGCAACACTTATGAATCCAAGATATGGTCCAAGGCCGAAATGGACACAACGTGAGAATCGGAAGAAATTAGACTCGTCAATGTGTGTACGCTGTTGTCTTAATTTACACAAAAGCTGTCAGTTCAAGACATCATGTTCACTGAACAGCGAGTAAATTCGATTGCGTTTCACTATGGAAGGTTCAAAGCCACAAGCTACCTATCCCGATGCAGTGACGAGTTGTCGAGTTTTTCTTGCAAGAGTCAGCATGCATATCATTTGCATTAATTTCCATTCATGTGGGGGATTGTTGGGTTTTTTTGAGCATTTGGGCCAATTGGGCCAAATATGTGTAATAAGCCCATTAATAAATTCAATTCGGAATTTAATTAAATCGGGAAGCCATCGAATGTCGAAACGAGAAATCGTTGAAAGATTACGAATCTATGTTTCACGGGGATTCTAACGAATATTAATACGCTCAAAACCGATATCGGGTGAATGAGAAATTAATTGTCGAAATTGGCCCAATAATCATTAAAATGATTGGTAGTGTTTAAGTGGGAATCAAGTGTCCCACATTGGTTAGACACTAAGAAAATCTTCACTATATATATAGAAACCCATGTGGGTTTATTCAAAAGGGCTTGCCATGTGTATAGCTTAAATGGGTTTGTGGGCTTAAGTGGGTTTAAGTGGGCTTGAGAAAATTGGGTGAGTTTTGGCCCAAATAACAGCCCGGTGCGAGTCGGTGCCTCGCACCGACGAGCACCGAGCACCGAGCCCGTGCCCGTGCCCGTGGCCGAGGCCGAGGCCGAGCCGAGCCGAGCCGTGCCGTGCCAAAGTGCGCAATGGGCGCTTTGAGGCGCGCACTTTGCACTTTCGCACGACGCATCGGAGCGAGGAGCATTGAGGAGCTACTTAAATTTTTCCTCCGGTAGGCGGCGACGGCGACGGTGCCGGTGACATGGCAGTCGAAGTGAGGATGATTGGGCAGCCCAGGTGAGATGGTGCGATCCATTGGATCGTCTGGGCCTCAGTGGGCAGTTGAGCTGATCCGGCCCAACTAGAGGTGTCGGTCGGCCCAACAAGAAGTGTCGATTGAGCCGCCGGTGGGGCAGGTCGGAGAATCGGGCCGCGCGGTGGGACATGCCTGAGATTCGGGCTGTCGGCCCGAGAATCGGGCCAGTAAATAAACCGACAATCCAATAAGTTCGAAATATTGCATTTAGACCCCTGGAAAATTACATAAGCAATCCAGGAAGTTCTTGAAATTGCAATTAAGCCCCTGGGTGAGAAAATCTATAAATAGACCTCATATGAGATGGAAATAATTCATTCATTCCAACTCATACGAAATTGCATAATCACTCCCATACTCTCTATAATTCAGAAGCAAGAAAAAACTCTATTTCGAGTACGATTCGTCGTAAATTCTAGTCGTTGTGCTGCGATTATGAATTAAAAGAAATGTCGTTGTATCTTGGGGACGATCGCTATTAATCGAAAGCACTTAATATCGGGGCGATTCGTCTTACGGACAGTGTGTCGAACGCACGCCTCGACTACGTCTAAGGTCATGGATAGCCTTCATCAACTCCAGGCCTATTTATTCTTCATGTTGTGTATAATAGTTATCACATATGCCCTCATCATTATTTGGGTACTGGCGAATTGCACCTGCGTTTGAAGAACACTCCATCTTCCGACTATCTACTGCCGAAGTTTATCTATTGTCAAAGCTCTCTACCGCCGACCAGACGCAACCACAGAATCAACAATTTGTTAGTATCAATTTCATCCACTGCAGAGCAAGACATACTCTCGAGGCATGAGGGTCTGGGAATCACTCTGCATAATGAGACAGTAACACGACAAGAATCAGTTTTAGTGAAAAGAAAAATAAAAAAGAACAAAGAAAACTTGTAAGTAACCACTAACAGCAAGGATTTTAAAATCAGTTAATCATTCTATTCTCTCGTAGACCATCAATCTTGTTATTAGCTTTTACCACAACTTGGATTGAGTGCCTGCACCAAGTACTACTACTGGCTAAGCCCCAAAAATAAAATAAAATTAGCAAAAAAAAAGTAGAGTAGCTTTTTTTACCCAATAACATGCCGACCACCATCATGAACTGCTTGGGAGACCAAGCCCATGAGACCTATGCTACCACCACATAGACCAAATCATGTTTCTTGAAACCTTAGAAGCAGAAGGAAGGAAAAACAGAGCACCAAACTTACTAGGCTGCAATAAAAGAGCTAGCTTTTCAAGTGGGGTTAAGAACAGAGGAGAATAAGGTGTTTGTTTAACATTGTTTCAAGAGAATAATACGATGCATCACAGTCAAAAGGAGATGATGAAGAGTTCTCGTCAGAGTACAACTCAGTACCATGTTCTTATCCATTTGAGGACCAAACAAGGTGGACATTTCACACGTACGTATAATTGAGAGACCCCTGTTTTGTGAAAGCAACAGACTTGTGACGATAAAACATTCCCTTCTTTCCTAAGCTTCTAGGCAAATTCTTAACAGTAAAGCTATGAAGCAAACGAAATGCAACAACACAGAAGAAATTATTGTCACTGACAAAGAGAGGGAAAAAAAGGGAGAGCTAAAAGAAATTGCAAAACAATAGCAGCCAAAGTTTTACACCCTAAGCAAAAATGCTCGCAAAGAACCACACAAATAAGATGCAAAGACAAGAATTTGGATACACTCAAATGAGAAGCACTTGAGCCTAACAAGAGTCCATCGCACGAAAGATAATAAGTAAAAAAAAGAGAGTTCCATGAATACCAAAACTCTGCCGAGTTCAACAGCAGATTCTTGATAGCTTTCTTCTTGCCTGGGCTGCTTCCACAGAAAACACAAACCCTGTTGAATTTTGATCGTTCACTTCACAGTTTCTCTCCATGTTCGCCAGCTCTTTCTTAATATGCTTCTTTTTTTCAGGAGGATGACTCAAAGCTAGCTAGAACGAAACAAGAATCTTGCTTCTAACAGCTTCTTCGCTGCATGTGTGCGTATATATATATAATATATATATATATATAATATATATATATATATATTAATATATTATATATAGAGTTGGATTGGACCTTAAAATCTATTTATCCAAATTGATATATAGCGCCTAGATGTGATGTAATCATGTAATAATGTAGGTATTTACGTGAGTGTATTTATAGAGAGAGCTGCGATAGTTTTTGCAGTGTGCGGAACATTGGGAGGAGGCGAGAGGTTGCCATTCACACGTGGGAAAAAATCTAGAAAAAAAAAAAACAAAAATCAAGTTGGTAGTAAAACACGTGACTGGCACGTGATTCTAAGGAAAATTATCGTATCGTATGTGCTCGAGTTTGTAATAGCTGCGTTTACTTACTTAGATAAGACCTGATAAGCAGTTTTATAGATATACACATGTTCACTTTATAATAAATATCTGAGGTAAAGCCCAATATAAAAGCCGCCCGCTATTATTAAACTCTTGGGCCCGACGTAACTTATCACGCGGGGTTGGTCTGATTAATAATCCAAGCCCTACTGTTTTAAATCAGATGACTAAATTACCCTACTAAAAGCCAAATAAATCCCAACTATGATAACTGGAACAAATCTAGGGCTCGCACGAAGGTGAAAAATTCGAGCAGAATTTCAACTACGAAATCACCGAGGTAATGACAACAACCTTACCCACAATTTAATTTTTTCTTTCATGTAAGCTTATGGATTGGGGTCTTGAACGGATTTTCCTTCTTTGCTCCCTTGCATACGGTCCAATTAATTTTGTTGGTGGTATTTGTTGCTCGAATTTTCTGAGATGTTTGTTTGGGATTACTTGTTTTTCTAGTTGGAATATCGTTCAGTTGTCGACTGGGTTCAATAGGTGCGAACTTGCTAATTGTTGGAAAATACTAGTTTCTGTTTTAGTTTGTTAGTGCTAATTGTCGACTTGGGATACTTGTCTTTGTAACTTGCTAATTGTCGACTTGGTTCATCAGTGCATGATTTATGATTGTAACTGGATGATGATCATGTGAATTAGCAATCACAAAAATACTTCATCGAATACTCGACGAGATATGCACAGGAAAGCCTGAATCACAGCAACCCCAAAACTCATAACCCTAAAATTACCTTTCAATTAAACCCGACCTCTATGGTTGCATTTACTTGGAATTTTGGATCAATTGGAAATTGCTTGATGAAGGGCGCCCGAGTATGTAGAAAATGCGATTCAAAAGGAGAACAGAAATGCCATCGAGGAAAAAGAGGCTACCTTGTTGCATCAGTGTATGTCGAGCCTTTTAGAGAGAGGGCAATTTAGTCATTTTGTTAATTTTCACATTGGATAACTTTGTTTATTTTGAATACCAAACATGATAATATTAGTATTGTCCATTGATTATAACATACTGAACGCACCCACCACTCGGATTACATGAGATATTAATATTGGGCCAGTCTTGTACTTGTTATCTCGTGTAAGCAACTTGAACGCAGCCAATGTATAATATACATACCATACCAACGATATATTATCTCTATCATCGATTAGCTTCGATATCAAACTCTCGAACTCAAACCTTGTTATTGCTGTCACGTCATGCAAAAAGGAAAGGATATCAAAATTCAAAAGTGAATGAATAATGAATATATCTCTTTTCGAAACAAAAATTATTATTGGATATTGTGTTTGTTACCAACCTCAATGATTAATAACGAGAATTGAAAGACATCGAAGGCATATTCCCTTCTATTTAATATATATCCATTGATGGATTAACATAAACAGCCGACTGAAAACCCTAATCTAGGTCGATATTGTTCCACAATCCATCGAAAATTGGAAATTTTGGTGAAAAGAATAACCCAAAAAGGAGTGGTATAATAATATCCTTATGGTCTTGCGAGTTTGAACATTTCTATGAATTGTTCGCTAATTCTTTATTACAATCGTATAACTAAACTAAACTCTTCATATTATTTGTTCAAAGGTGGTATACCTTTAATGAGTGTATATGATCGTTTTACGATTTAGTAAAATAAAACTAAATCATAAAGAATCCATGAAGAACTGGACTGGTAGTAAAGTATGCAAGTCAGATTAAAATTGTAATTATTATGGTCAATCTTTTAAGACCAAAAAAAAAAACGCCAAATGTCAAGGGGGACAAGTTGGTAACTAAGACGTTCGTCGTCACCATCATTGCTTTAGCAACTATCAATTGTCGAATATATATATTTTTTTTAAAAAAAAAAAGGATCTCCAAATTTGAATGAACTGCTTTTTCGAATGTGGATCGACAGTGTAATCATATTATAGAAACATGTATCGACTTTCGATCATATTCATAAAGATGAAAAGAGTGACAAGTGCATTGTTCGTGGTTCTTATTACAACTTATGCATCTTTTCTCCTTTCGAAACTTTTGTCTACCTAAAAATAGCACTAAAAGAAAATGAGGCAATAATAATAGAACGTCGAGTTAAATATGTGGTGAAGTTATGTTGTATCTCTATTAATTATTCATTCAGATCTTTACGAGTCAAATGTCTTTATATCTTCTTTCGAGTTTTGAAGTCAAAAGAAGAAGAAAAAGATCGTGTTTTGTTCGCACTTTTTTCACTTTAGAAGAAAGCTTCTATCTTGATTTTAACTACCTGCATCAGAAGTAACGTTACTTGATTCAATCAGACTTAACCACAGACAAAGTTAAATTCATTACAATTTACAACAAACACTCATAATTATTACCATCTATTTCAATATTCCATATTCAAGCAAAACATATGACCCACAGGTCGGCCCATTAAAAAAAATGTCTAGATTTTTTCTAGTTTGTTTGCCTATGTTATAGATAAACGATGAAAAAGCTAAGGCCCGTTGAAGCCTAAAATTATTATTGAGACTTGAGTAACTATATGAATTTGATAACTCTATGAAGTAATTTTTAGAATTTCTAGAATTAGCAAGATGATTAATACAATGAACCGACTTTCAACAATGTTTAAGCGGAAAAAAAACAAAGTTTAAGCGAAAGCCAGCAATATATGAAGGGGTCTTTGCACATAAACACCCATTTGAATAAAAACTTGTAATTCAGTACCCTGTCAGTATTTTCTTATAGGTAGGTACCTAATGGAATAACTTTTTTGCACATAGGTACCCGATCAGCCGCAGGTACGCCATATAACACATTTTGGCACGTAATACATTAGAAAATTGTACGTCATATATAACACACTAAGGTAGCACATAGAAACCGTATATGGTACCCTATAAACAAGTGGCGTGGTACCCAACACGCACATAAAAAGGTACGACACGATTGAGAAAATTGATAGAAACAGTAAAACGGGTACCTACCTATAAAGACTGATTTGTAAATTTTATCCAATTGGGTATTTATCTATAGATTGTCACATATATAAACGGAAAATAATAAATAGTCTTCTAACATCTACTATATTGCTTTCTGCGGGGATCTGCCTCTTTGTTTATGCTTTTTATTAAAATAAGATGTTAGTTAAATGCAATGTACCATGTTGTGAGAGCCAAGAACAGATTCGAGTCATGTTAGTTAGGATCTTTTGTATTTATTTAATATGTGGTTATTACATAATTCATGCGATTGTTTATTTGTGTCTGATTTGATGAATAACTGATTGTGGCATGTGCTGCGCATACCGTAAGTTTATCTTTAATAACTGGTTTAAAATGAGTAAAGTCTATTTCTCTTTCTATGCTTTTTTATCAACATATGGTCCACTACTGTTAACCCGACCTGACCCGACCCGCGGTGGAGCTGGAGCCTTTTTTTTTCAACCCAAGGAGTATTATAGATTCAAAAGCAATATATATTTTATATTGCTAACCCACAGGTATTTGAATACGTACTATGAAAAAATATGGATAGGAATCGTAAATGAATGGTGCTTTCTTTGACACGTGTTGTTACACCATTCTCAAATTTTAACTATCGATGAATTAGGTCAACGCGTGTCACCTCATTCGGATACAACCCAGCCAAAGTTTTCTTTATATTATTATTATTATTATTATAATTATTTATTACTATTATTATTATTAGCATTAGTATATATGACAGCACTAATCATCCTCCTTAACAAGGGTCTCGATTTCTGACTAATGCACTAATTTTACAACCTACAAGACATTTTCATGTGTTTATTTGGCTCAACTACCAATAGTGTGAGCTTTGGTTTTAGTTGGAAGGGTCAAAGGCTTGGACACTTATGTAGCAATTTATTTATGATATTTTATTTAGATAATTTAGTACAAATTGATTTTCTTTAAAAAAAATGTCCTTTCACGAGATGGTCTTACAGAAAAGTATCCCAGATGTCGATCACAATCGAGGTTCATGCGTATTTGGACCATTAAGGGAAAAGACTTGCTTACCTGAACATTACAGCATAAAATTAAATAATAATTTACCTCAAAATTCAAACTACGTTGCGAATCAACGGCTTAAATTTCATCTTTATTTATTTAAGGTAATTTTATTTAGAAGCTTCGTATCAAAGTCCTCATTACTTCAATTTTATTTGAAAATTAGTACATCAAGTTCAGTTATTTTTAGCTTTGGTAATAATGATATGTATAGTGTACGTAATATCGAAAGTCTTTGTGGTCATTAAATAAGACATAACAGCCTTTCCCTTCTGTTTCGTTCTATTTAATAAGTATGATTCATGATCTTGTGAAGGGAAAAGATACAAGACCTTTTTCTTAGCAACTTCCCATTATTCACTTTCCCCATAAATCTTCCATATTTTTTTACCAATAATAAGTATATTTTCTTTGATAAAGAAAGGAAACCCCACATCCCTTCTCAAACGTCTCGCTCGACTACATTATTGTTGTTATAAAATAAGTAATATAAATAAACACTAAGAAGCACAGTAAGAATTAGAAAAAAAAAAGGAGAATAATAAACATATATGGATAATAATATATCCCATCCCTTTTCTCTTTCTTTACTCCTCAACACAGCCCACAGCTCCTCCTCCATATCTTCATCTGTTGTTCGTATGTGTCTACGTGCATCCACGTCACCTCTCAAGTGTTAATCGACTCATGGATTTTCTCGAAAGTCTATGATCTGGGAATCTGAGCACGCACTAATCGAATTGGGACACGGGAAGGTGGAAGGAGTTCTGAGTGACAATTTGGTAATTAGTACGTTACGTTGACCTGACGTTTTGTGCGTGTAAATAAGAGCTATGTTTTCTGGCGATGGTGCACAGCCACGCTTAGATCTGGAACTCTGGTGTAGAATATTTAATTTGATTGCTGTGACTTTGTCTGTAAGCTGTTTGCTCAAGCTGGGTTTTTTTAGCTTGTTGAATTTTTTTTTACGGATTAGGGTTTTTAGCGGACTTGACCGGACATTTGGGAAGACTCTTGATATGCGAAGTGTGTTTTGTATCTTGTCCAAATTTTTGTTTGTTGGCAGTTCGCTTGCTCGCAGGAGGTGCCTTTACGAAGTGTGCATTGTTGTTACTTTTCTTATTAGTATTTCACCGAATGCATAAGTAAGACTCTACCTTGTCAACGAATCCACCAAAAACAGTGTAGCTAACTTGTGCTGAGTGAGTGCAGTGGTTAAATTTGCAGCCACAATCATGTTCCAGTGAGGAGATATATGCAATTATAGGACACATCAAGTTTTAGAATGGAGCAATTACTTTCAGACTAAGGATCATTTGTGCAGTATACTGTTTCTCTTGTTAATGAATATATTGAAAAAGTGTAATGTTTTGCGCATACTGCAGCTGCGAGGTCTGGGAATAATGATGGTGTGTCCTACTGAAAGCTAAGAAAAAATGGAGTCTGAGGCTTCAGTAACAAGTAACCGGCCTAGCGCTGTTGAGCGGGTGCTTTCAGTCGCTGGACCAGTGTTTTACATAGCTATCAGTTATCTGGATCCTGGAAAGTGGGCTACAGCTGTCGAGGGCGGTGCTCGTCTTGGTTCTGATTTGGTCTTTCTTGTCCTGGTTATAAATCTAGTCGCCGTTCTGTGTCAGTACCTGTCTGCTCGGGTTGCGATTGTCACTGGCAAGAATCTCACAGAGGTTGCCATTTTCCGTCGATGTTTAGCTATGACTAGTGCTTTACCGAACATGTTTACTTCATAAGTTCAGATTTTTCATTCGCGAAAATCTGAAGTTATTGTCATTGATGGCCTAACAGATTTGCACGGAGGAGTATGATGATACAACATGCTTAATTTTGGGAATTCAGGCAGAGATATCAATGGTTGTGTCAGATCTCACAATGGTAAGCTTCTGGATCATCTGAATTCTCTTGTCTTCTGTGATGTATTTTCTGATAATGGGAATGACCATTTCTTGTAGGTGATTGGCACTGCTTACAGTCTTCATATTGCCTTTGGAGTTGACCTATTCAGTTGTGTCTTCTTTACTGGCTTCGATGTGATTCTATTTCCATTTGTTGTGAGCCTCCTTGTGAGTTATTTTGGGCACTGTCTTATTTTGCTATCTGTTAAATCATACAAATCCTGATAATGATGTGCTGCTGTTTCACAGGATAATTCGAAGGCAAAGCTAATGTCCTTACTCTTTGTCTGGTTTCTATTAGTAACATATGTTTGTGGAATACTGACAAGTCAACAAGAAAGCTCGTTGTCTATGGGTGGGATGCTTAGTAAACTAACTGGGGAGAACATGTATGCACTGATGGCTGTCCTTGGAGCCAACATCATGCCCCATAATTTGTACCTCCATTCTTCTCTTGTTCAGGTTTTTCTTCTTTATTTATCTTGTCATAATCTTTTTTGTTCCTGTTGCACCACAAAGCGCAATATGCCCTTTCTTCCGACTGATTTATTAACACTTAATTCCATAATTTGTTGGTTATGCATTGTGATCCTAATGTTCACCATGAGGGCTCTACTGTTCACTCCTCGAGCTATTGAAATCATACAATATTTTGAGTCCTTTGAGGCTTATACCTTCAGTATGTATATATGTCTTTCTACATGCTTGTTCTATCCTTGTTTCCTGTCATTGACGCTTCATCTCTTTGTATGGTAACTCAAAACATTTGATATTTCTTAGACAAACTTGACTTTGTTCATCTGCATATTGTATGTATCTCTTGCAGTGGGTTGTAGTCAACTTATGAACAGGGGCATGCTAACGTTTCCCTGAATAATATTGCAGCAGGATCCGAGGGAAACAAATCTTTTTGTTGGGGCCTTGTGTCAGGATCATTTTTTTGCCACTTTATGCATCTTTAGTGGTATTTTCCTCCTGAACACTGTGTTGATAAACTCGGCTGCTAGTTTGTTCTACAACAGTGGACTTGTTTTCCTGACTCTACAGGACTCGTTGTCGCTGCTGGATCAGGTTGCAATTACTACATGCCTTTCCGTCTGCACACCTTCTTGTGGCGTTTGAGTGTCTTTCTAACGATGCTATGTTGATACTCATGCAGATATTTAGGAGTTCGACAGCTTCGTTTGCTTTAATTTGATTATGTTGTTCTCCAATCAATTAGTACCGCTGTCATGGTGTCTGGAGAAACAAGTCATTTCCAGCGGCTTCTTCAGATCGGAGATTCCTAGTTGGCTGCATCGAGTAACGATAAGGCTTGTTGCCATCATCCCTGGGCTATATTGTGTCTGGAGTTCAGGAACTGAAGGTTATTTCAAACGCTCATCTTTACTCAAATCCTGGTTGCTTTCCTACTCCCATCCTCTGTTATCCCCCTGTTTCGAATCTCTTCATCTAGATCGGTCATGGGTGCTTACAAGATTTCTCATCTGGAGGAATTCTTAGCCATACTATCGTTCGTCGGGATGCTGACGCTAAATCTCATTTTTGACATAGAAATGCTATTTGGCAGCAGTGACTGGGTAACTAGCTTAAAGTGGAATTCTGGGGGTTATTTGCCTATTTCATATCTGATTCTTCTGTTGGCTTCGATTGCTTCTCTGTGCTTTACGCTTTGGATGGCTATCACTCCGTTGAAATCGGTGAGTTCTGGAGCGTATTCTGTCGAGTTGAAATGGGGAAAACGAGGCCGAGGCTGATGTCACAGAGCTACCTGTAGAGAGAGACCAGATTGAAGCTAGTGAGCTTCCGTATAAATTTGTCAAAACTGTCGAAGAGACGGAGCCTTTCTTAATGCAGGAGAAGATTTTTGTAAGCCATCAAAAGGGCTCAGATAAAGGTTCCGAAACAGTGTCTCCTGAGACCCTTTCACCACCTGAGAGCAACTTTCAGTTGACAGCTATTCCTGAAAGTGACCGCGATACGACATCTCCAATGCCTTCCGTAAGAATTCCCGAGGCCTCTTCAGAGGTTTCCATGATGCCCTTGCCTGAATCTGCAAAGATTATTACTAGCGAACCTTTAGATTCCCTAGACTCGACTAGCGAATCAAAGGACATATCTGAAAAGCCGTTGGAGATTGAAGGTCGCACAGAGAGTAAGGACGAAGAAGGGGATTCTTGGGAGCTTGAAGAGTCCGCCAAAATTGTTTCCGAGGGCGTCCAGTCTGTAGCAGCACCTGAAGGTCCCGAATCATTTCGAAGCCTTAGTGGAAAACTTGATGATGTTGGGAGCGGTACGGGGAGTCTCTCAAGGTTAGCAGGTCTAGGCCGCGCTGCGAGGCGACAGCTGACGTCGATTCTCGATGAATTTTGGGGGCAGTTGTTCGATTTCCACGGCCAGGTAACTTCGGAAGCCAAGGCTAAGAAACTAGAAGTCTTACTCGGTATCGACAGTAAAGTAGACTCCAAATCTTCCTTTGCGCCAACGAAACTAGAAAACAGCATCGTCAACGCTCCTGCATATTTTCCATCCGCTGGTGGAAAAGGGCCGAGGTTATGAGAATGCATCACGGTGGACAGGGTAATGCTGGGCCGTTCCTCGGAGTTCAAAAGAGCTCAACAATGCAGTCTAGCTACATGCAGCTGTTGGATGCATACGTGCGAAATGTTGGTTACGCTGCCCCGGACTCTATCGGCGAGAGGCGCTACCACAGCGTGCATGTTCCGTCCTCTTCTAATGGCCACGATCAACAGCCTGCCACCATTCATGGTTACGATATGGCCTCGTATTTGAATCGAACAGCCAAAGATCTGAAAGGCCAACTTGAGCCACCACTGCTACCGCAAGCCGTGATGCCTTCGATCAAATCTAACTCCCAAGACTTGCATGCTCTTCAGTCGGGGCAGAAGCCACAAAGTGCGCTGCGCAATCTGAAGCCTCCAGGTTTTCACAACGTTCCCATCTCTCGAAACAATTCCATGAGATCGGAAAGACCTTTATCTGACTTGGTTTCTTCCGAAGCCATGTATTACTCCTCCTCTCAAAGCGTGCCCGACGTGAAGAAATTTCACAGCCTGCCAGATATATCGCTTTACGTCAATCACCAAAACCCTTCCCTATCGCGCAACAGTTCGCAATGGGAGAGTCAGACGGGCTATGGGCAGCCAATTCGCCGGCCAATGCACGAGCAGCAGGCGTCTTTGAATGCTTCTTCGTCTTGGGCTAGTACGCCGTCAGTGTCTAACGAATTCTCTCCTTCGAAGGTTTGCAGGGATGCTTTCTCACTGCAGTTCAAGTCTAGCTCGGGCGCTAGTTCCCTCTGGTCTAAGCAGCCCTACGAACAGTTTGGCGTGGCTGATAAACCTCCCTCGAAACCCCAAGAAACCACTTCGAACTTCGACATGGAAGCAAAAGTTCTGCAGTCTTTCAGAAGCTGCATAAACAAACTTCTGAGGCTCGAAGGATCAGACTGGTTGTTTAGACACAACGACGGTGCGGACGAAGACTTGATCGACCAAGTAGCCGAAAGGGAGAGATTCCTCTACGAAGCTGAATGTAGAACAACCGTCGACAAGAAACTCGTACCTCCCATGAAAATAGACATGGCCGTCCCTAACTGCGGCGATGGATGCGTGTGGAAGATAGACCTCATCGTAAGCTTCGGTGTTTGGTGCATCCACCGTATCCTCGAGCTTTCCCTCATGGAAAGCCGGCCCGAACTGTGGGGAAGTACACCTACGTGCTCAACCGTCTTCAGGTTAGTGACTCGACTCCATTTTGCCCAACACTCGCTAAAAGTAATAATCTGCTATCGCCTTTCGTTATTCAGGGAATTATCGATTTGGCCTTCTCCAAACCTCGTACGCTGATGGCTCCATGCTTCTGCCTTCAGCTGCCCGCTGAATACGTACAGAAGCTAAGCCCGCCGCCCGGCTCAAGCGGAGGTTTGCCGCCCCATTCTAAGCCAAGCCGTGGAAAATTCACAACAGCTTCGACGCTTTTGGACATAATCAAGGACGTAGAAACCGCTATATCGTGTCGTAAGGGCAGGTCGGGCACGGCGGCGGGGGACGTGGCGTTTCCCAAGGGAAAGGAAAACTTGGCGTCTGTGCTCAAGAGATACAGACGACGGCTGTCGATTAAACCCAAGAATGCAATTTCTTCTATGCCCAGCTCATAGCTTCTGTTCATAGGGATTCCGCTGGGATTTCAAAGAGAAGGAAAAAGCTCAGCTGCTATGAGTACGGTAATAATAAATCTTGTTGTGTCTCCTCGCTGTTATTGTATTTGTGTTTTTTTTTTCTGACTGTGTACTATTCTATGGGCATGATATGATGATGTATACATTTACATATAGGATGATAAGTGATGTGGGTGATTGTAGTAGCAAAGAATGGCGAATCTTTGAAGAAGAAGTGTGGAAATAGGTTTTTTACTGTGTCAGTTAATTACGTTCTTAACGAAGGTAGTAATAGCTTATTCCGAATGGATTAGTTGGGTTCGTTCGTCTATTTCTCAGTCATGGTTAAGATTTGCAGTGTGCTAAATTCAGTATTTGGAGCGTAATGGAAGTTCGGTGTGGTCGTCATTGAGGACCATTCGCGTGTAACAATGACGTGATGACAACCAACATTAGTTACCAATTGGGAAAATCTTGGTCAATTTCGTACGTTGGCCGGCATCTTCGTTTAATTTTAGTTAAGTAGCTATACGTAATACCAAGAAAATTAGGTAGACCGTTGCCTAATTAAATCTCTTTTTTTTTTTGTTTTTTTTTTTTTATCATGACACCTCTCCTCTATCATCACCAACCACATTAGGAGGAGGATTCTTGCCAAATGCCGCTTTGTCCAAGTCCATAAAAAGCCAAGGAGTTTTTAACTTGCATAGTTTCGAAAGTAGAAAGAAAAAAAGAATCCTATATGATAACTAGTACTGCTAACTAATAATAGAGCCGTTCATCAACACAAAATAGTATGAACTTTTTATACAAAAAGATGTACTCTCTAAATATATATGGATTTCATTTACAATAAAGATCGAGTATTTTCGTCCAAACATAAACATTAAATAGACAACCTCAATTAATTAACTAAATATGTTTTTTTCCTAACCAACCCCAATATCCAACGAATACCTATTATCCTAAGATAGATCGCATAGTTGCCAAACGCGATCCAATCCTAAAACCACCAAAAAAAAAAAGAACTTCATAATTCATCATCGAATCCCAACCGTCCATCGCGAACAACTCCCATCCAACGTCCGAGATCAATCCTCAACCAACCCCCCGCCTCGTTACACCAACACTGACTCGCATCAACATTATTATTACAAAGTCACAAACCTCACCTACCAAAAACATAGCTACGCAACGCACACACACACGCCATTATATATATACTTCTCCACGTTTCACTTACCTCAACAAACAAAACCTTCATTCATCACAACCACACATTTCACTTACCACCACCCATATATTTTCCTTCTTTCTGCTCTTCTTCTTCCATCGTCTTTGTAATAACCTTCTTGAAACCGTTTCCATGGAGGCTGTAGCAGCTAACGGTCATCACCACGACCAAAAGCTCTCCAATGGCGGCGGCGCCGGACACGTGTCGCTTTGCATGGACAATAATCAGAAGATCAAAAGGCAGATAAACGCCGAGGACCCTCTGAACTGGGGCCTGGCGGCGGATCTGTTGAAGGGGAGCCACGTGGAGGAGGTTAAGAAGATGGTGGAGGAGTTTAGGAAGCCCACGGTGAGGCTCGGCGGCGAGACGCTGACTATAGGGCAGGTGGCGGCGGTTGCTTCGTCGGCGTCGGCGGCGGTGGAGCTCTCCGAGGAGGCGAGGGAGGGCGTTAAGGCGAGCAGCGACTGGGTTATGGAGAGCATGAATAAGGGTACGGACAGCTACGGCGTCACCACGGGGTTCGGTGCCACGTCACACCGGCGGACAAAGCAAGGCGCTGCTCTTCAGAAGGAGCTCATTAGGTAATAAATAATAATCATTTTTGTCTTTTATTTTCTGATAATTATACTTATCTCTTTCTACGTAGCATTTTTCCATCTGAATATAATTTGTGGATGGAGATTACTTAATTATGGGACTAAGAACGGCAATTATTACATATTTTTAACCAAGAATGTACATATATGTCTCGACTAGAAGCTAGGTGCCAACCAAATTCGTGATATATACAAAAATAGTGAAGCCACCGTAATAATGGGAAGGTGAACCTCTCTATAATTTATTATTACATTCTAACTTCTAAGGAAGCATAGTTGAGGACATAAGAGATATATTTCTTATCTTTTGATATTTATTTGTATTGTAACATACAGCTGTCATCACCTTTTATAGGAACGTGCTTCAAGTAAATGTTAGCTCGAGGAGTTGTGCGAAATTTTATTTAATTTCATCACACTATAATATTACTCAGCTAAGCTAGTCGTTGTCAAGTCTTGACCGTTGAGCTAAATCTATCTCCCACCAACTACCCCCTTCTCTTCATTTTACAACTGTCCTTAAATCACCCAAAGTGTCGGTGTATGATTTATAGCAATTAAAAAAGTATGTATATAATTCTAATGAATTAATTCCACCGACGGCAGGTTCTTGAACGCCGGAATCTTCGGACATGGAACGGAATCAAACTGCACCTTACCACAATCAGCCACACGCGCCGCCATGCTCGTCCGCATCAACACGCTCCTCCAGGGCTACTCAGGCATCAGATTCGAAATCTTGGAAGCCATCACCAAATTCCTCAACCACAACATCACGCCGTGCCTTCCCCTCCGCGGCACGATCACCGCCTCCGGCGACCTCGTCCCGCTCTCCTACATCGCCGGACTGCTGACCGGACGGCCAAACTCAAAAGCCGTCGGACCCAACGGCGGAGTCCTCAGCGCCGACGAGGCCTTCAAGCTCGCCGGCCTAGACAAGGCGGGCGGCTTCTTCGAGCTTCAGCCCAAGGAAGGCCTCGCCTTAGTCAACGGCACAGCAGTTGGCTCAGGACTCGCCTCCATCGCCCTGTACGAAGCCAACATCCTCGTACTCCTGTCGGAAGTCATGTCGGCGGTCTTCGCCGAGGTTATGAACGGAAAGCCCGAGTTCACCGACCATTTGACCCACAAGCTGAAGCACCATCCCGGCCAAATCGAAGCCGCTGCAATAATGGAGTACATCCTCGACGGCAGCTCTTACGTCAGAGCGGCTCAGCAGCTCCACGAAATCGACCCACTGCAGAAGCCCAAGCAAGACAGGTACGCCTTGAGGACTTCGCCGCAGTGGCTGGGCCCACAGGTCGAAGTGATTCGATCGGCGACGAGGATGATAGAGAGGGAGATCAACTCCGTGAACGACAACCCTCTGATCGACGTGTCTAGGAACAAGGCGCTGCACGGCGGCAACTTTCAGGGCACGCCCATAGGCGTCTCCATGGACAACGCGAGGCTGGCCATCGCAGCCATCGGAAAGCTGATGTTCGCTCAGTTCTCGGAGCTGGTCAACGATTATTACAACAATGGGCTCCCTCGAACCTCTCGGGGGGAAGAAACCCTAGCTTGGACTACGGGTTCAAAGGAGCCGAGATAGCCATGGCTTCTTACTGCTCCGAGCTTCAGTTCTTGGCCAACCAGTGACCAACCACGTTCAGAGCGCCGAGCAGCACAACCAAGACGTGAACTCGCTGGGGCTCATCTCTTCTAGGAAGACGGTGGAGGCTCTGGACATCCTCAAACTCATGTCCTCCACCTACTTAATCGCGCTTTGCCAGGCCATCGATCTGAGGCACTTGGAGGAGAATCTCAGGCTAGCCGTGAAGAACACCGTGAGCCAAGTGGCCAAGAAAAACCTAACCATGGGAGCCAGCGGCGAGCTCCACCCGTCGAGGTTCTGCGAGAAGGACCTCCTCCGAGTAGTTGACCGCGAGTACGTCTTTGCATACGCCGACGATCCGTGCAGTGGGGCCTACCCTTTGATGCAGAAGCTGAGGCAAGTCCTCGTCGACCACGCCTTGAAGAACGGCGAGAATGAGAAGAACCCTAACGCGTCCATCTTCTGAAGATCCAAGCCTTCGAGGAGGAGCTGAAAGCGGTGCTGCCAAAGGAAGTTGAGAGCGCAAGGACGGCGCTTGAGAATGGAAATCCTGCCCTGAAGAACAGAATCGAAGATTGCAGATCTTATCCTTTGTACAGGTTCGTGAGGGAGGAGTTGGGAACTCAGTATCTGACGGGGAAAGAGTGGTTCCCCAGGCGAGGAATGCGATAAGGTGTTTGCTGCGATAAGCAAAGGGTTGATCGTCGATCCTTTGTTGGAGTGTATTGATGGTTGGAATGGTGAGCCTCTACCAATTTGTTAAGTCTTTTTCTCCGCTTGGATTAGATTACTGTGTCGGAATAATGAATGACCTGTTAATGTTGTGGTACTTTTACTGTCTTGAGTGTTGATGATGAAGTATGCTTCTTTGTTAAATGTGTAATTGCTGTCAAAAGGAAAAAAAGGAATTTTATGTCGTGTTACGTTTTACCTTCGAGGGAAGCCCAGCCCAAAGACATAAATAGACAGACATACGTACGACGTATCATATCTATATTTTTTTGCGTGTGTGTATGATTTATGAATTAATATATTCCGACGTTCTTTGTTGCCTGGACAAACGACATCCGTCGAGTTTAAGGTTTCATAATTATTCGTGAACTGCAATTTAGCATGATATTATTAAAAATATAGATAAAATAAAATACTTGGTGAGAGGTCTACACACTCTATTAGAGTGTAAGCAACAAGAAGTATGGTGATTGTCAATTTATATCCATATCGATATCCATTGATATTTTATTCGTCAAAGAGTTACACACACACATATATGTATCAATACTAGGTACATGTAGTATTTGGTGATTGTCAATTTTATCAAGGACTAAATAACCCACTATCATTTCAAACTTTAATGATTTGTAGCTCATCAGCACCCATTTACACACTTCGATGCACACTATCTTATAAAGATGTGAATTAAGTGGAATCCACACAAGCTTTCGGGTAAGGAATAAGAATACAACCTTATAGTTTAATCATTGTTTTTAATACAGTAACTGAATTACTCTATGCTGCTAGCTACTCAATTATTAGAAACACAAGTGTTACTTTACTGGTTAGAAAATATTAAATGAAATAGGCACGGTTGACTTTGAGATAGTGACATACTATAATATATACGTCTTTTTAACTATAACTTCCTTCGAGCGAGGACGAGGGCTTTTGACCGTTCACAGCTTCAAAAGGGCAATTGTTTAACAACAATAATTTCCAATGCGTTTAATATTTTCTTACTCACTTTTTGTTTTAGGGGGACAACATGATTTCGACGTCAGCTTGAAGGATTTGATAAGAATCATCGTGCTCGAGAAAAACTGAAAAAAGAAGAAAAGAAAAACCTTGAAAAGAAATTATCATGTGGAAAGGTTAATCACTATGTAAGTGTTTTTCTTTTAACTGCCTGTAAGAATTAGGCGCATAATTGGAATGAGCTGATTGATCGATAAATATTAGATTATGTTGCCAAACCCTTTCCAAGTTGCTTGTAGG